>CANTAL010000430.1:117500-119221 GCA_947650365.1 Chamaelirium japonicum | reverse complement strand
AATTCTTCCATCTTTCAGCAGTAGCATATTGTTCCATGGGGCTAAGATCAAAAATATGGAATAAACAAGTGTTTCCACGACTCTACCACCCCGCCAATTCTGTTCCACTTAATCCCCTTTTCAAGGAATGGGAAATCTCCTGTTACATGAATCAAATGTTTCATTTCATCCGGGAAAAGCCATCTCTTTCTCAACAATGTCTTTGTCATTTGATCAAATAGCGTTCCGTTAGATAGGAACAGATTTGATAAATACTGATAACTCTCGGATAAAGTATTAGAATGGAAAGATCCATTAGATAATGAACTATTGGTTCTAAGCCATCTCTGGCGATGAATCAACAATTCGAAGTGCTTTTCTTGCATATTCTTGATGAACCAGCGTTTATATATAGATGTAGGAGGATTTGTTTGGGAAGTAATAAGCCCCTTTGACATCTCTTCATCTGCAAAGAATTCTCGACGGGAAAACACAGAGACAAAGGGCTGATCTTTGAATAGGAAAAAGAATGGATCCGCAGGGTCCCAAATGAATTGGCTTATTCGAAAAAAGCCTTGTTCTTTGGAAGATCTATCTCGTGTCTGGTACTGCAGGGTTCCACTCTGCAAGAACTCCGAATCATTCTCTTGAAGCTCATCCTCTTTATGATAAATGACCCGCTTGCCCCGAAATGCCCCGGCCCAATAGGGAAATCCCAATTCAGTGGGCCTTTCGATACAATCAAATAGATTGCCACAAGGGCGCCATATTCTAGGAGCCCAAACTATGTGATTGAATAAATCCTCCTCTATCTGTTGCGGGTCGAGGGCTCCTTCTCCTTCCCCTTCTTCAAACTCCGAGATAGAACAAGACCTATTTTGCATCATATCTAACTGATTCCTTGGTTCGGGCCGAAGAAGTAATGTCACTCGATTATTATCAAACTGGCTGCAATCTTTTTCTGTCCGTGAGGATCCCACCAGAGCACCTTCTACTTCTAATAGGCCATGAACTAGATCAGAATCATTCTCAACGAAGCCATAAGAAGTGATCCCATTTTTTTCATCGGGTCCGGGTGAAGACAAAAGATCTTGAGCGACCAATCCGGCAGAACAACTCAAAAGATAAAGAAGTATCGTTAATTTCTTCATGCTCGTTCCAAGTTCGAAGTACCATTTGTACAAATAAGAATCCCCTTCCTTACTTGATTTCTTCTTCATCTTCATATAGATAGATATAGGATCTATGGGGCAATTACTTAGAAGTACATTTTGTGCAACAGCCCTTCCTATCTGATAGAAAAGGATCTCATGATCCTGAACCGATCTTACCTGGGATCGCAAATTCCAAGTTTGTCTATGAAGAGCTGATCTAATTGTATTAGTTTCTATAATTGATTTCTTCTGTGTAATACTAATTGATAGGGCCTCATTGATAAGTGCTACAAGATCTCGTGCATTGGAACCCATGGTTATGGACCCGAATCTGTTAGTATGGAACATTTTCTTTTCCAAGTGAAATCCCCTAGTATATGAAAGAATGAAAAAGTGCTTTCGTTGTTGTGGAATAAGAAGCCTTCGTATCTTAATGCATGTATTTAATTTATTCGGAGCTATTAGAGCGGGATCCACTTTTTGGGGAATATGAGTCGAAGCAATAACAAGAATATTTCTAGTGGAACATCTGTCACAATCCCTGGAGAGATAGTTCTCTAATAGACCGAGGGATAAGTAATTCGACTC
>CANTAL010000430.1:112500-115000 GCA_947650365.1 Chamaelirium japonicum | reverse complement strand
TCATTCGGACCTTTCAATTCATAGATGTGGATCTCGGACCTATGAATGGGGATATTCCCGATACTCACAAAGAAAAAGGGAAGTGACTTGGACAAAAAGGGAAGTGACTTGGACAAAAAGGGAAGTGACTTGGACAAAAAGAGAAGTGACTTAGACAAAAAGAAACGAAGTGACTTAGACAAATCTTGTTTGTCGATAGCCTCGGACCAATCAATCGAATATTGATTAATACGTAATCGATCGAACACTACTTGAAAACGGTTCTTCTGTTCAGAAAGAAAATGTTCCAAATGTTCCTGGAAATTCTTGCTCCCATTAGACCATTTGTATCTATATGCATCAGGATCCCGATTCATGGATCTCTCGGTTCGAGAAATAAGAGGATCAAACCATTTCTTCTGACTCTTTTTCAAATTCGATAAATGTTGGTTGATCGTATATTTCATTATAGTTATATGATTCAGAGTATCATTTCCTATTTGATCCCTTTGAATTCCATATTCGAAGTTGCGATCGGATCTATTCATTAAAAAGAATCGATTCGATACATTTCTTATGTACCCATAGGTGCTATATTGGATTTGAATCAGATTTCGGATCAATCCATATTGATTGACTGCCTCCATTATGTTGTTGCTAGCAAATACCGCCGTTTTTTGTTTTGGATCTTCCAAATCATTCCCGCAGTAGATCCGGACCGATTTTTTTCTGATCCTTCGATCAAAAGATTCATTCTCTTCATAAAAAAGAGGAGGTAGAATCAATAAAAATTGATTTTTCGATTCATCTCCGGAGTTGAATACCTTATTCAAGAATTTTTTTGGATCTAACCCGTAGGAATCAATAGAAAAGGCAAATCCCCTATGATACACCAGATCCGGCCCGGTTATTGATAGAGTGAATAGATCTGCCATTTCTTGAAATCTCTCTTCTGATTCAAAATCGTGGTGTAACGTGTATCCCCCCTTGTTCCGGTCATGGAATAGATGAAATAAATCAAAAAATGGATTTTTGTTCAAGAATGAAATCTTATTTGAACTGTCCATATCCGGTTCATCCTTCGGAACCATATCAGATCCCGGATCGGATGAAATAGGATGAATTGAGACGGTATTTTGTAAATAGGTAATTATCTTGAATATATCAACCATTTCTTTATTTTCCGATCGCCTGGAAGGAACAAAAGAAACATCTTGTTTTTTCTTCAAAAATTTCTGATCTCTAGTGGACCTCTCAGTAGGATTCGAACCCAGATGAAGTTCTGACCATCTGTCAGAGAAAAAAGAACGAATTGATCTTGTAGGATTCACAAGAAATTCTTCGATTTCTTCCGGAAGCAGATGATTATTCATCTGCTTCTCACGTTCCGTGAATAGCCGGGACGTTGAGGAAGATCCAAAAAGGCATTTCGGGAATCGATCTGATTCTATCTCTGTTCCTTCCGTTTGAAGAAAGGAAGGATCCCAAAGAATCGATCTTTCTTTTAGTTGCTGAATCTCTCTTTGATCGATCAATGTGTGATATTCGGAATCCTCATTTCTAATGGAATCGAAATGATCTCTGGATTGATCAGAAGATCCTTTCAATTGGCTAGAATCCGTTACTTGAACGAAAATGGATCTTGTGGAATCATATTGAATATTTGACAATACATTCCGTACCTTGCTAAAAAACCGATCCTGGTTTACCAACCACACATTGTCTAACCAAATCAAATTCTCTACGTTCCTCAAAAAATCCGATTCGTGCTGATTCTTCCCCCAACTAACGAAGAGATCTTGGCGGAATTGCCACATATGAAATTGAGCACAATTTTGCAAAGAAATACTCCACTTGTTTCTCAAGAAGAGATGGGAAACATGCTCAATATCATTTGATTGAATAGTTGCCTCAGCTCCTTGTTGTTTGAAGAACCCCCCCCCTTCAATTGGTCTTTTTTCACGAAAAGCAGACATGAGATAACAAATCAAGTCTTTCCCTAAGACTTCGAATAGCTGTCCAAAATTCAAGTTGATTATGTTTCGCTTCTTCCTCGGAGAAAGACGATCAAACAATTCCCAATCATGGTCCTTGCGGATCGGATCATCCATATAGGATAAAAAAAGAAACTCCAGATATTTGCTATCTTTCCCTTTGAATGAGATCTCAATTCCAGCTACGGTTTCATTAGATACCTTACAACTAGAATCCCTCTTTTTTCCGATCCGGTTCCTCCACCACCGCGAACCCCGGTTAGATTCAGGCATGATACACTTTTTATTTATTGGGAGAACCCAAGTACTCTCTTGCGGATCCATGAAACAACTCTCAGAAATCTTTTTCCCTTTTGGAAGATACAGAAGCGAAACAATCAACCTATTGATATTGGAAGACCAAAAAGATTCTCCCAATGTCTCATTTCTGGGTCCAATGGAATTCATAGGTATAGGAAGAAGCCCCATCAAATAGAGATTTTTTCTTTCGACCATCTTTCGATTGTTAATACGAGATATAAGGACCG
>CANTAL010000430.1:92500-105000 GCA_947650365.1 Chamaelirium japonicum | reverse complement strand
CTCTACCATTGAGTTAGCAACCCGGATAAAAAAATATGTAGTGTAGTGTAGATACGATCAAAATTAAAAAATTTTCTTGGATTGCACTCCAGAGGACCCCGTCAAAACCAAAACATTGAACTAGCAACAAATCACAAATCTAAAATCTAAACGTAAAAGAAAGATTTTATGATCAAAAATTGATAATCATAAACACCAAAATATCAAAATGAGCGGATCAGACGAAAAACAACGGATTCCCAATCCAATAGAGATTTAAAAATTGACACCCATTTTTATCTTGATCCATTTTTTCTTTTTTGTTAAGAAAATGCGTCTTGTATGACAGTAAATCCGGCAAACCCCTAATTTGACTGAAGTGTGAAGTGAAGGAAAAACAAATATCGGGTAGGGTCTATTTATCTATGATCGAATTATATTGATTCGTTACAACATTGTCAATATGAATGGAATGTTAATAAAATCCATTTTTGTTTAAGTAAACAAAATAAAAAATAAGGACTTATGTTGGATTGGCACAAGATAAATCAGAAATTTTAATGGAAAAAAATAAGGAAGGGGTAGAGAAAAAATCTCGAGCTCATTCAATCGATAGAGATATAATAAGAAAAATGGATCCCGCCTTTGCCGGTAAATTCCCATAAAAAAAAAAAAGGACCCTTAATAGATTCCCAATCCCCGAACAAAATCATTTTAACCAAATAAGTTATTCCAAATTCTTTCATCTTAAAAATAAAAGAAGACTCCTCTCATTCTTATTTTTTCGTATCTATCATATACAAGGAACAATTGTTACCATAGGTAATTATGGATATTTAAGGAATCACAGATCTTTTTTTTTTTTACTTAGCCGAAACAATACATAATATATTATATATATATATAGACCTTGTTCATTTTATTTTTATACAGATTTTGTTTTCTTTAACAATTTTCTGTTTAATGTTGGATACAATGTGATTCGATCTTTCGTTTCTGATAGAAACGATCTGGGACGGAAGGATTCGAACCTCCGAGTAACGGGACCAAAACCCGCTGCCTTACCGCTTGGCCACGCCCCATTTAGATTTCTATTCAACACTAATAAACACTATTATAAGTATTGGTTATTCGTCAATTCCAGCCCAAGCCCAAATACATACGGAAAATATTGTTGCTAGGATTCGACACATATAGATATAGATATAGATATAGAAAAAAAAATTCATTGATCATTACATGGAATTCAATTTAAATATTGTATGTAAAGTATAATTCCTTGTATTCTCGTTTGAGAATGGAAAAAGTAATTTTGGATTTGGGAGAGTTAGAGTTCAAATAAAAAGGATTTTTTTGGCCTGCCTTTTCATTTTTCCCTTATATTACCTCATCTTATAAAAGTAACTCAATCAAAATAAAATTATCTAATCCACAAGAACAAAATTTTTGTTATGCTTAATATCTTAAGTTTAATCTGTATCCGTCTTAATTATGACCTTTATTCAAATAGTTTTTTTTTCGCTAAATTGCCCGAGGCTTATGCCTTTTTCAATCCAATCGTAGATGTTATGCCCATCATACCTGTACTCTTTTTTCTCTTAGCCTTTGTTTGGCAAGCTGCTGCAAGTTTTCGATGAAATCTTTAATACTTTCCTAAATTCATGATTTTTTTGAAAAAAAAAAGATTCTAAAAATTAATAAGATCGGATAAGTCTTACATTATGAATCAAAGATTCATAAAATCAAAATTTTGTATATTGAATAACCGTAGCAATTCATTTTGATAATTTATTTCTTTGTTCTGACCTTCCAGCGAACAAAGACTTTATTGGGTCTTCCACAATACCTAATTGTGAAGATAACAATAAAATTCTTATAACGAAGGACTCAGAATCTTATTATAAAAAAATTAGTTTCTTTTCAAGAAAACACTTCTTTTTTTTTTTGAGGTGTCATGTGAAAATCGCGTATGTGGTACAAAAAAAATGAAGTAATCCATTCCCCTTTTCAAAAAAAAAAAATGATCTTATCTTGGAGATTGTGTAATGCTTACTCTCAAACTCTTCGTTTATACAGTAGTGATATTCTTTGTTTCTCTCTTCATCTTCGGATTCTTATCTAATGATCCAGGACGCAATCCCGGACGTGAGGAATAAACATAAAAAAGAGATTTGTAGTTTTTTCTTGCTTTTTTCTGAATTCTTTTTTCTTATTATTTTATCTATTCCATACATCTTATTATAATAAAATTAAGGGATTGGTATTTTTTTGAATTAGAAATAGAAAGTCTCGAGCGATCAGAGAGAGCGGAGAGAGAGGGATTCGAACCCTCGGTACAAATAACTCGTACAGCGGATTAGCAATCCGCCGCTTTAGTCCACTCAGCCATCTCTCCAAATTCAAAAAGAAAAAAATGTTTATGTAATCTGACACGTGAAGTTGAAGTAAAGATTAATCAAAAAACCTCGGTTTCTTGCTTATTTCTTATTAGAAATTAGAATTAGAAGGATATAAAAAAATAACAATATATAAACCAATATATAACATAACGAAGGATAATATATATATATATATATGATATATGAAATGATATATGAAAAATAAAATAGATAAAAATAGATAAATATATAATATAAAACATATATAAATATAAAATAAAAAGAGAAAATAAGAAAGATAATATATACATATTAAGATATCTAAAAATTGGATCAACAATTCAATTTATATAATAATTCGAAAGAGATATCACAAATAGAAAGAATATCTTACTTCTTTTATTTTGTACAAAAGGTTTATTCCCCCGGCCCGATTAAGTACTGGAGTACTGGCCGGGCCATTACTTCTTTTTTTGTTCCAATGAATCTAGCTCAAACAATTTAATCATGATTTGATATCAAATCATAAATACTTGTTATTAAAGCAGCAACAAGGGCAATTTCCATCCCCATTCCTATTATTAAGAATGAATATTTTATTATTTTTTTTTTCTTCAAGTTTCTCGGGGGCAAAATACATGTCAACGCTAGAATTTTCATGATTCTGATGCTATCTTGATTGTGTCTCATCCCTTTGTTCGACAAACGGCCCTCAATTTATATACAATAATCAAATTGTAGCGGGTATAGTTTAGTGGTAAAAGTGTGATTCGTTCTATTAAAAACTGAAATAGTTAAGGGGTCTTTCGGTTTTTTTCATATTCCGAATCAAAACTTTATTTCTTAAAAAGGGTTTAATCCCTTGCCTCTCAATGGCATATTTGAGGAAGAATATACATTCTCACGGTTTGTATCCAAGGGTCAATTAAAAATGGAATAAAGAAAAAATGGGATTATGGGATCGCGAAGCATAATTTTGTTGCATTGGATCAACTCTTCCAATTGAATGAGTATGAGTAAAGGATACATGGATAAAGATACAAAAGTGGATTTCCAATCGTAACTAGATTTTCAATTTTTGTGTTGTAAAGGGGAGATTGAAGCCTTTAGCTAGAAAACGACGGTTTTGGTTTACTAGAACCATCGGCATATTGTTTCGGCTCGGTGGAAACAAAATTCTTTTCCTCAGGATTCTGTGAGTAGAAATAGGGAACGAAGAAACTAGACTAGACAGATTTGAAATGATTTTCCTCCTCTAGAGGGATCATCTAGAAAGCGAGTAGATTTGAATGCATTCAGATAAAAAAGCGGACATAGATGTTATGGATGTAATTTTTTTTTCTGGGAATACATCGATCTTCCATAAAAGGAGCCGAATGAAACAAAAATTTCATGTTCGGTTTTGAATTAGAGACGTTAAAAATGATCAACCAACGTCGACTATAACCCCTAGCCTTCCAAGCTAACGATGCGGGTTCGATTCCCGCTACCCGCTCCATATTCCTTATTATATTATACATCATCAATTTTGGTGGATATGCGTCCTTATTTTTATTCCCGAATAAATTTTCAGTGTAATCGTAATCAAATTTTCTCCGAAAAAGAGAAAGGAAGAATGCGAAAGAATAAAATAGGAATGAAAAGCGTCCATTGTCTAATGGATAGGACAGAGGTCTTCTAAACCTTTTGTATAGGTTCAAATCCTATTGGACGCAATTTTTTTCCATTTTATTCTTTTATGGTTATATCAAGAAATCAAGAAAGCTATTTTGAATGATTCGAATCAGAAATAATTTTTAAGAATTTTTCTTGTACTAAGAATAAGAATAAGAATAAAAGTGAAAAATTTATGTTTGTTCCTGAAGTAAAAACAGTTCGATCTGTTCCTGAATAGCTTCCTTCAAAAGGACTTCCGCTTGTTCGGTGAATATCTTGGTAGAAGATATAATTTCTTGGAATTGAGGTTTATTCTTTTTTAAGTAGGTACGCAAATGAACAATAAATTTATTTACCTGTCCAATTTCTAACGTATCAAGATATCCATTCGCTCCAGTATAAATAGTAACTATCTGTTCTTCTACCGGGAGAGGGTCTGATTGGGATTGTTTGAGCAACTCGCGTAATCGTTGACCTCTTGCCAATTGATTCTGAGTAGCTTTATCAAGATCAGAAGCAAATTGTGCAAAGGCTTCTAACTCTGCGAATTGAGCTAGTTCCAATTTTGATTTGCCGGCTACTTGTTTCATGGCTTTAATTTGAGCTGCGGATC
Source organism: Chamaelirium japonicum (assembly GCA_947650365.1). Taxonomy (NCBI): domain Eukaryota; kingdom Viridiplantae; phylum Streptophyta; class Magnoliopsida; order Liliales; family Melanthiaceae; genus Chamaelirium; species Chamaelirium japonicum. The sequence goes on along the minus strand of CANTAL010000430.1, from coordinate 100,374 downwards.
CCACTCTGGAAACAGAAATACCTACATTAATAGCAGGTCGGATTCCAGCATTGAATAGATCGGCGGATAAGAATATTTGTCCATCTGTAATGGAAATTACATTAGTAGGAATATAAGCTGAAACGTCTCCGGATTGAGTTTCAACTATTGGTAAAGCAGTCATACTTCCTTCACCCAAATGAGAACTTGATTTAGCGGCTCTTTCCAAAAGGCGCGAATGCAAATAAAAAACATCTCCCGGATAAGCTTCACGGCCGGGGGGTCTTCTTAATAAAAGAGACATTTGGCGATAAGCTTGCGCCTGTTTGGAGAGATCATCATAAATTATTGAAGTATGTCGTTCACGGTACATAAAATATTCAGCCAGAGCCGCTCCTGTATAAGGAGCAAGGTATTGTAATGTAGCAGGTGAATCCGCCGTTTCAGCTACCACAATAGTGTATTCCATTGCCCCCTGTTCCTGGAAAGTATTCACTACTTGAGCCACAGAAGATGCTTTTTGACCAATAGCTACATAAACACATATTACATTTTGCCCTTTTTGATTGAGAATCGTATCTGTGGCTACTGCTGTTTTGCCGGTCTGTCTGTCCCCGATAATTAATTCTCGCTGGCCACGTCCTATAGGGATCATCGAATCAATAGCAATAAGCCCTGTTTGAAGAGGCTCATATACTGAACGTCTCGAAATAATACCTGGGGCAGGAGATTCAATTAATCGAGATTCAGAAGCTGAAATTTCACCTCTCCCATCAATAGGTTTAGCCAGAGCATTTATAACACGACCCAAATAAGCCTCGCTCACGGGTATCTGAGCAATTCTTCCTGTTGCTTTTACAGAACTTCCCTCTTTTATCATCAAACCATCACCCATTAATACAACACCAACATTATTTGATTCCAAATTAAGAGCAATGCCTATTGTACCCTCTTCAAATTCTACTAATTCACCCGACATTACTTCATCAAGACCATGAATACGAGCAATGCCATCGCCTACTTGAAGTACGGTGCCGGTATTTACAATCTTTATTTCTCTATTATATTGTTCAATACGTTCGCGGATAATATTACTAATTTCGTCGGCTCGAAGGGTTCCCATTAGTCTCTTTTTCTTATTTTTCGGAAGCAAAGGGAAAATAATAATAATGCCTAAACTCTAAACTAAAGTAAAAGTTACAAGTAGAAGGGCTAATCAGTTATTTCTTCCATGGCCCCGAGGGTGCCAATATTAGCACGGATGGTACGGAAATGTAACTCGCTATTCAAACAACTATTCAGAGTTCCTAGAGCTCCTTGTAAGGCTTGTTGGAAAACTCGTTGCCGGACCTGATTAATCGCTCTTTGTTGTTCAAAATGAAGGGTTTCATTTTTGAAATTTTCTAATCGTTCCAAACTATCACAAGTGGCATTAATTAAATTTACTTTTTCTCGTTCTATCTCGGAGTACCCATTCCTTCGATACTCATCTGCTTCAATTTCCACTTTCCGTAAGCGAGCCCGAGCTCTTTCGAGCTGCTCAATGGCCCCTTTACGTAATTCTTCCAAACTTTGAATAGTACTCAAGATCTTTTGTTTTCGATTATCTAATAAATCATTTAATGAAAGTAGATTATCTTACCATTAATTTCACAACTTCCACGATCTCTTCCCGAACCAAACATGAATCTTTTGATTCATTTGGCTCTCACGCTCAATTATTGATTTTATGGGCATTCCCGTATCATTTAATGTAATGAGCCTACCCTCTCTTTTCTGTTCCTATTCAAAGAGATCGAAACGGATATAAGACCAGAATATTAGAAGGACTCTTCCGACCAGATAAAAAATCTATCTAGAATTGTCAGCAAAGTTGTTTCTTTATTTGTTTTTTATTTAATTTATATAAAAAATTATTATATATATTTTATTTACCTTTTTTCTTCAAGTCTTCAAATCCAAAAATTATTTTTTTTTTTATAGATAGGTCGTCGCTTCGGCATTGGATAAAAAGTAAAAAGGGCAAGGAAGGCGCCCATTCTAAATGGTTTCAAATCATTTTATCGATATGAGTGTTCTATATCAGATAAATTACCAACTATTATTTTGAAACCATTTTTGTACTAACGTAGTGGTAGAAAGAGTACCATGTTGTGCCTGGACTTCAAACAGTTTAGCTTTAACCATCTAAATGGTCTCGCATTATTGGTTGATAGAGAATCAAAGTTGATTTACCAATGAGTCACGAAATGCTATGGTTCTTACATATGATTTTTAAATTTATTCAGAAGTAATTCGTCGAGATCGTGCACTTTTATTTCCTAATTTATCCTATCTCAAAAAAAAAAAATAACATAAATACATAAATAAAGTGCGGCCGGTTGGATCCAACCTATATTCTTGAAATACACAACTCGTACACACTCCCTTTCCAAAAAAAATCAATACACCAAGCACTACAGTTAGATTTATTGGATTTGTTGCTAAAATATCAGTATTAAACCCGAAACTCCCAGCGGATGGCCGATAGCCCAAGGAAACAAAAAAATCAGTTACATTTTTCATATGGTCCCCTCTTTCTTATAGATAAGACTAACAAAGAACAGAGTTCTTTTTGTATCATCTAGCTTGCCCCTTTTTTTGATCAATTTCTTTTTATTCATTTTTATAATTTTTTTTTCTTTCTTTATGGGATATAGATTGAATCTATTAATTTAATTTTAAAATTTCTTTTTTTTTTTGAAGTTTCCAATAAGAAGAGATACTTATTAGGTTAGGTTAGGTCCTGGGTCTCACGTCAATTGTGAAATATCTCGTTTGTTGAAACGCCTCCTAAAAGTGCAAATTCCATAGTACTAACTAAGGGTAGGAAGGAAGAAAGCAAACGAATCCGCTAATTCCTCATACTCAAATCAGTCCCTCCCGGGGCATTGTTTCGACAAATAAGTAATTGTAGGAGTAAAGTTTTGATCGAATTCGAAGAAGCAAACGGCAACCCCGAGTTAATAAAATAAGAAAAAGAGTACGTTACGTACTTTTTCACATTTCTAGGATTAAATTAAACAAAAGGATTCGCAAATAAAAGCGCTAATGCCACGACCAGTCCATAAATTGTTAAGGCTTCCATAAAAGCTAGACTAAGCAATAAAGTACCTCTTATTTTACCCTCTGCTTCTGGTTGTCTCGCAATACCCTCTACAGCTTGGCCTGCAGCAGTACCTTGACCAACCCCAGGTCCAATAGAAGCAAGCCCTACGGCCAATCCAGCAGCAATAACGGAAGCGGCAGAAATCAGTGGATTCATGGTAAGTTCCTCGTACCAAAAAAAAGAAATGGTTAATGATACAATCAACCAAACAAATAAATTATTACTTTTTTTTTTGTTTTATCACTAAGATCTATCGGGCCAAAGTAAGTAAAAACTCCAAATTGAAATGATAATATTAGTGAATCTCAGAACTACTTCGATATATCGTTTTTATTTTACTTTTACTACCCATGATGGAATTTTTTTAAATCATATGCATATGGTTCTAATTATTGCATTTCTTTATTTCGAATCATTCTTTCATTCAATTCTTTGTTTTTGACTCTTCTATATCCGCGAGTTCATCCTTTTTTTTTTCATCCAATCCACAATCACAGACGAAACAGAAGGACTTATATTGGAATCCATCTAAATGCAGTGGGCTGTAAAAAAACAATATACTGGAAAAGAATAAAATATATATATAATTTATATAAATTTATTATATGTATATAATATGAATATTATATATGTATATTAATGGGGGTTGGGGATAGTCCCTATACTATATAACTAGATAAATAACTAGATAACTAGTGAATAACTAATATAGCGAATAACTAATATTACATATACATTTGTTTTTTGCATAACGCAAACTGCCCACATTTTATATTTATATTTATATTGAATGGTATTCTAAAATCATTTCATTCTGCGAAACATACACGGGGGCTGGACTTATAGACATTACATATATCTAGTTTGACCCCCCTAACCCATTTTTTTTTTTACAATTCCGTAATATCATCCACCTTTCCTCCTGCGACGTTAGGTCCTAGATACATTTGTATCATTATGCATTATGTTCCCAACCAAGTGATTATTTTGAACCAACCATGCATAAATTAGGATAAAAAAAAAAGACTATTTCAAAAGCTAGTCAATGATGACCCTCCATGGATTCGCCTATATAAGCCGCGGCTAAAGTTGCAAAAATAAGAGCTTGAATACCACTTGTAAATAATCCAAGAAACATAACAGGTATAGGAACTACTGAAGGTACTAAAGAAACAAGAACAGCAACTACTAATTCATCAGCCAATATATTTCCGAAAAGTCGAAAACTAAGAGATAAAGGTTTTGTGAAATCTTCTAGGATGTTAATTGGTAAGAGTATTGGAGTTGGTTGAATGTATTTCCCGAAATAACCCAATCCTTTTTTTGTAAGACCTGCATAAAAATATGCTACTGACGTGGGTAAAGCTAAAGCAACAGTAGTATTTATATCATTCGTGGGCGCAGCTAACTCCCCATGAGGTAACTGTATGATTTTCCACGGTAAAAGAGCACCTGACCAGTTAGAAACAAAAATAAATAGAAACATAGTTCCAATAAAGGGAACCCAAGGAGCATATTCTTCTCCAATCTGAGTTTTGCTCAAGTCTCGAATAAATTCAAGAACATATTCGAAGAAATTCTGACCATCGGTCGGAATGGTTTGCGGATTCCGAACAGCTATGATGACTGAACCTAATAAGATAGCAATTACGACCCAAGAAGTGATAAGTACTTGGGCATGGAGTTTTAAACCCCCTATTTGCCAATATAAATGTTGGCCTACTTCTACACCCGATATATCATATAACCCCTTGAGTGTTTTAATGGAACATGGTATAACATTCATATTGCCCTCTCACAGAAATCGAACTGAAAAAAAAAATTATTTTGATTCAACCATCTCTTTATCAACTCACTTACTTTAATCATTAATGCTATATTTCGGATACCAAGAAATCACACGACATAATATCAATATCCCCACAGTACTTTTTATCTTTATCCCCTTTTAAAGTGCAAGACTAGTAACCGATCTGATCTAATAAATCTATCCAGTTCAAAAATAATTCATTAATCTTATTTGATTATTCTTAATCATAATCAACGATTTCTTATATAGCTAGAACGACCCTCGCAAATTGCGAATACTAATTTATTAAGAATAAATCGGATTGAAGCTATAGCATCGTCGTTGGCTGGAATCGAAATATCCGCGAGATCCGGGTCACAATTTGTATCGATTAAACAAATCGTCGGAATCCCCAAAATGACACATTCTCGAAGAGCCATATATTCTTCTTGCTGATCAAGGATGATTACAATATCAGGTAATCCCGTCATATATTTGATCCCACCCAGATATCTTTGCAAGGTAGATAATTTTCTCTTCAACATTGCTGCATCTCTTTTTGGAAGACGTTTGAATTTCCCCATCTTTTGTTCTGCTCTTAAGTCCCTGAACTTATGAAGTCTCGTTTCCGTAGTGTACCAATTCGTTAACATACCACCGAGCCATTTTTGATTAACATAATGACACCGCGCCCCTATTGCAGCTGATGCTACTGAATCCGCTGCTTTATTTTTTGTACCAACGATTAAAAAGTTTTTTCCCCTACTTGCTGCATCAAAAACTAAATTGCAGGCTTCTGATAAAAAACGAGCAGTTATCGTAAGATTTGTAATATGAATACCTTTACACTTAGCAGAAATGTAAGGGGCCATTCTAGGATTCCATTTCCTAGTACCATGACCAAAATGAACTCCTGCTTCCATCATCTCTTCCAAATTGATGTTCCAATATCTTCTTGTCATTTTTCCCCACACTTCCTATTTTTTTTTTTAACAAGGAGACAAGGTACCTTGAAATAAATAATTGTTCCGACGGAACCTTCTACCGCGGATTTACCGTTGATACGCGGTCCAAACCATTAATTTTTTTTAATTACTTAATTGATTTATTATTAAATCAATAATTGTCCAGACAGATCCGGCTCCGGATAATTAAAGTAAAAAGAATGAATCTCTTCTTAGGAATCATTAAATCGCGTAAATGATTGTTCTGATGTCTCGTGGAAATTGTTTTGGGCGCAAGAACAAAATAATTCTCTATGGTGTAACAAAATATCTCTCATTTCCAACTCGAATAGATTCTTCCTTTTGATTTCCAAATAAATGTTTTTGTCTTGTCTTGAATTGTGCACTAATTTTTTGAATCCGGTACCAACAGGAATAATCCCCCCCAGAACAACGTTTTCTTTCAGTCCTTTCAACCAATCAATACGACCTCGTAAAGCAGCTTTTGATAAAACTCGAGCGGTTTCTTGAAAACTCGCTTCGGATATGAAACTTTGAGTGTTCAGAGATGTTCTCGTTATTCCCAATAAGATTGCCCGATAACCGATCGCTTCGTCCAAAGCACGCCCTGCTCGTTCTGCTCGCAAGAATCCTATTAATTCTCCAGGTGAAAAAACATTAGACATTCCATCTTCTAAAACCAACACTTTTGATGTTATTTGACGTACAATAATCTCTATATGTCTATTATGGATCTGTACCCCCTGAGATCGATAAACTTTTTGAATCTTATTAACCAAAGAGATATGACTTTGGGCTATGGTTAGCTCAGCTCCAATCAATAATCCCCAGGGGATTCCAAGAATTATTGGTATACGTTTGTTCCAACTTTCAACTCTCTTTTTGAGGTGCATCGATATTGAATCAATCGAACGCACTTCTAAGACTTGTTCCACTTTTGGAAGACCTTGCGTTATGTCGCCAGATCTCGATTTTTCATATATAAATGTAACTAATGTCTCTCCTTCATAAAGGATTTTTCCATAATGGCCATGAACAGTTGCCCCCGGAGTAGCCAAATAGGGCTTAGCTGATCTTATAACTAAGGAGTCAACATGAACGATTAAAATTTGCCCCGATTTTTTTATGTGTGGTCCGTATTTGAATAGACATACATTTTCACAAATAAATTGTCCAAGGCTAATTATTGTGGATGTCTCCTCACAAGAATCGTGATGGAGAAAACACCAATTCAAATGAAATGGATTCAAAATGATGTTACTGCATGGATCGGGATTATAAATCCTCCTATCTTCGTCCATTAAACAGTATTTAAATACTTGAAGTACTTGTAAAGTCTGTTTAAAATTGTAAAGTGGCAAATATTTCTTTAACAAGATCTGATTATGAGTTAATAAATGAAAATGATAAGATGAATAAAAATTCGCTATTTTAGGTACAATAGTACCTAAGGGACCAAACAAATCTCTAATTGGAATTATGGGATCAAATTCTTTTGTCACATTGTTATATTTCGAACCGTTTGATGGACCAATTTGAAAACAATTGGATGATGACAAAATTATCAAAGATTGGCATTCCTTATTTTGACTCAACAATGTACCACTACCAAGAGTTCCTTGATGTTTGGCGAGTGGTTGAATCTTTGACTTGGAATGAAAGGGATTGATATTGGTGCGCTCTAATCCTTTATCGGGAATCAATCCTGAACCCGCCGTATCATACCTTTTTCCGCTATACGAAATAGTGGACTTGAGTAACTCCATTCTTATAAAATCGCGAATTAGAGCATTTGCCCTTACCTCAACAAAGGAAGCATGAACCTCTTTTATAGAACCGTTTTGTTTTTTGTCCCAATTCAATACTAAGCAAGTCCGAACTAATTGAATACTTGTGTAATACATTCCTCGAATTGACTTGCCATATCCATAAAGGATATAGTTGGCAACTCTAAGTTGGACATTATCCTTTTCCTGCAAAGGATCCCGAGGGA
>CANTAL010000430.1:65000-82500 GCA_947650365.1 Chamaelirium japonicum | reverse complement strand
AGATTTTCTTTATCATTGTGGGGGGATTAAAAAAAAAAAGAATGTATGTAAAAAAAGAATGTATGTAATAGTGGTAGTGGCGTTTCCTAATTCTTTCACAGAAAGAAATACAATAAGACTTAGATCAAATAGGAAATAGAGGTATCCAATAAGATAGATAGTTATCTATCTTATTGGTATATTTTTATGTCTTTTGTTTATGAAAGAAAGGTAACAAAAAAACAATAAGTCGTACTATTCCTACATCTTACATTTGAAGCATTCCTTTGATATTTCCAAAGAAAGGGTGCGTGTATCGTATTTGTGCTTAATGCTCCCCCATTCTACCAGAAATCTAATAACAATAATATAGGATTTGTTACGATTGGATTCATTGGATTGGCGCATCAATCATCTTAAGTCAGAATCCTATTTTGACTCTGCGCCGTTGATTCGACTATGATTATTGATCAATAATTGAATAATTCCTTGATATAGATAGGGGACATAATTTACATGGATATAGTAAGTCTCGCTTGGGCTGCTTTAATGGTAGTCTTTACATTTTCCCTTTCACTCGTGGTATGGGGAAGGAGCGGACTCTAGGGGTATTACTAAATTGAGTAATCGAATTGTATCAATTGTTTAATGAATCGTTTTACGAATACTTACAAAAAAAGTGTCTCTGTCTCAAAATTATACTGGAATGAATACAGTAATGAATAAGAAAATACAATAATCAATAATAACCATTCTATCAAACAATGAATGATTACCATAGTTATATTTCGAAAATAAAATCTACGCATGATAGGAAATTTCTTCCAACCGAATTCTTCCTAAATATTCTATTTTGATGAACCGGCTTTTACCAGAATTATGGATATTACAACGAGAAAAACCAATCCCCCCCTTTTTTTTGTTACTTTTACTGTTCTAAGTCTAAGAGAAAGTCATTCTGCTATTATGGCGATACATACTTTCTACTGGAAGCAACTAGTAGTTGTCCAAGGAGGTCGGGTTCCTACACATAATAAAATTAGATCTTTCTTCCATTAAGCGATCCGCATATCGCGCATTTCCCCTTTGTTTTAGACTTATAGAAATTTTTTTTTTTGACTCATTTCATGTCATGTTTAAATATGAAAAATCGACAGGATTGACTCTACCACTCTACCCCTTTTCCAACTCCGAAAAAGTTTTCCCATAGAACTCCGCGGATCATGATCATCTGTGAGTGACTCAATCAATGACTTCTTGAAATGGGAATCTAAAAAAATAAAAAAAAAAAGAAATAGAATGAAAGTGCTATTTAGATGTAGTATTGAGATGTACATATATTAGATATACATACATATTGTATATTGATCCATATAAAGCCTATATGTGTATACAACTCTTTCTATTTAATATAATTAAATTTAATATAATTAAATAGAATAGCAGAAATAGTATACAATACTAGATAGTGTGCGGAAAGAACTATATATATAGTTCTTTCCACACACTATCTCAGACACTTCTGATTCCGGCCCGACCATTTCATTTAATTTAAGACTTGGGGTTTGAATCCCTTCCTTTCATTTCTTCAATCATTGATAAGAACTAATAATTCAAGTTTCATTCAAATTAATCATTTTGGCTGACTGTTTTTACGTAGATGATAAGTAAAAAAGCAGTAGGAACTAGAATAAACAGTGCAGTAGCAATAAATGCGAGAATATTTACTTCCATAATCTCATTGTTTTTTTTTGCCTCGCAATAACTCGGGATCTAATCCCATAGAGATGAGATATTTTTCTCCTGTAAATTCAATAGGATAAATTGTATCCTGATGATACTGAATCGGATCAATATTATGAATAACAATATATCTGATCTATCAAATCGATTAATCGTCGAGAATTGAATAGTATAACATAGAAAGATCCTTTATCCATACTAAATAAAAAGGGGATTCCTGATCCAATATAGAATCCTATTGAATTTTTCATCCTTTTCCGCACTTTCTTTTCTATAACCTACCTTCTTTCGTATAAAATTATCCTTCCTTATACTTATACATACTTATGTATTACATACAATTATCCGATGAGATATCATATGAACGGTATTCAATTGTTCACACGTACATTTAGATCCAAAGAAAAGAGTAGAAGTGAGATGGAAAAAGGGACGGGTTAAAAGATCTAATATTTCAACAAATTGACTAAAAAGGGGGTGTTGCTCGGTCTTTTCTTTTATTTTCTTAAAATACTGAATAGAGTAATACCGCCGATTGTACCAATCTACATATGTCTCTCCCCTATCAATCGGTACTAGTATAAGAAATTAAGTTGAAATTACCGTATTTGTCTGATGATAAATGCAAAACGAAAAACAAAAGAAATAAAGATCCCCCACTGGGGATTAGATCTTGCCCCTGTCCCCATTTTCCGGTAAAAGGAGAGCTGAATTGATAAATTGATCGGATCCTAGTCCGGGACTGACGGGGCTCGAACCCGCAGCTTCCGCCTTGACAGGGCGGCGCTCTGACCGATTGAACTACAATCCCAGCGAGGTGTATGGCATACATATTCTTATGGTTTCACAAGAACAGAACGTTTATTCATCGTGTTGTAGCAGAGACACAAACAAATGATATACTGATATCCACTGGTTTTTTATTGCCAAAAATAGATAATTAATGAATCTTTCAATGAGAAAAAAGGGATTCTTTTTCCTTTCTTAATACTTAAGAATCATGAATCTAGATCGTTAGAAAGAAAAGATCAGAACGGATGAGAAAAATATGTATCGAGCAAAAAAAATTTACTCTTGATCTTTCTATTTCTACGGATCGGGCATTTCTGTTTCTGGAGGACAAATTGGTTAGCTCATATTCATGAGCGGCAAATTATTGGGCCGAGCTGGATTTGAACCAGCGTAGACATATCGCCAACGAATTTACAGTCCGCCCCCATTAACCGCTCGGGCATCGGCCCAGGAAGAATGAATTCTGGGCTTAGTGATAAGCCATGATCAACTGCCTTTCGTAGTACCCTACCCCCAGGGGAAGTCGAATCCCCGCTACCTCCTTGAAAGAGAGATGTCCTGAACCACTAGACTATAGGGGCATATCCGCCCGACCGTCATCATACTATGATGATAGTATGATCCGTTTTTTGGAATTGTCAATAATATATATATAACTAGATCCAGAAATCTAGATCTAGGCCCGAAGAGTCTTTTACCTTTATATATACTTTATATACACGATCACGATTCTATAGAATTTTTTTTTTCTTTTTCATTTTTAAAATATAAAAATGGAATTTGGCTCGGGGTACGAATCCCCTCATCACATGATTCAGCAAAATATCTCGAATCCATGTCTATGCCGGATTGGTACAGGTATAAATCAAGCGAATCTTGTTCTGATGGGTCAGTAAAAGTCAACAAAGCAAGTAGGGTCGGTCTTGAAACAATTCACTGCATTCTTTTTTATCAAAAAAAAAAAAAAAATAAGAATTTTATCCACTAAATTAATTACTAATAAATTTAATTTTTTGTTCCCGAATCAGCTCCTAGAAGTCTACTGCATGTATCTATACATATATAGATACATGCAGTAGACTCATAATGGAGAAAATGTCTAATTCATGAATTGAATAAACGGGCCCTTTTAACTCAGCGGTAGAGTAACGCCATGGTAAGGCGTAAGTCATCGGTTCAAATCCGATAAAGGGCTTTTTCACTAAACTCAAGTCTTAGTCTTCGTTTTCATCGGAGAATAGATATATTGTTGATATTTCTAAAAAAAAAAAAAAAAATAAAGAACGGGTCTTCCACCATTATAATGAATTCTGATTATTATGAATCATAGTTAGAATAAATTTCTTCATTTTCATAATGACTAATTCCCTTTATTAGGGGGAGTCTAACCTGTAGTGATATAGTAGTCCTCCTCATCTCTCATTATTCATTTTGTTTTGGGACATCAATATTCTAGTTATCCAACCCGTATTGTTAATCGCCAAACCAAAGTATTCCTACTTCTACTTTGTTCCTATCAAACCCACCATACAATTATAAATCAAGAAAAAATAAGTGGACCTGACCCATTGAATCATGACTATATCAGCTATTCTGATATTTAAATTCGACATAATATAGATTAAATTGTAGAAGCAGATTTTTTTCTTGAATGAAGCAAGAATTTGTCGATATTTCCGATTTAATCTTCTTATTACTGGATGCCCCATAGAAAGAAATCGCTATTATTTTCCGCGACATATAAAAGTTTATTTCCAAAATAGATTTTTCAATATCTTTCCTTGATTTCAGAATCAAATATTGTATTTGTGGTTCCACAAATACAATAGGGAACAAATGCGAGAAAGGGACTTTCATTTATAGTTTATCATTATTTAATAGTTAATTTAGGGTGAGAGAAAAAATAGGGAATTTTTTTGTTTGACCCCTTAAAATAAAAGATATACTCTGGAATATGAGTCATAGAACAGCACAATTCGGGGTTCAAATAGTTATACAGTAAGGACTAATCAAATAGGGTTCATGAATTTACCTAGGCCGGTCTGCGACCCAATAGAAAAAAATGATTTGTATCTTCGAAACCCATTGTAAGGGACATTGAAGGAGGAATCGTCCATAGATAATCGAACTATCGTATCGTATGCCCCGGAAATGATATGAGGTGTTCGGAAATGGTTGAAGTAGTTGAATAGGAGGATCACTATGACTATAGCCCTTGGTAGATTTACCAAAGAAGAAAAAGATTTATTTGATATTATGGATGATTGGTTGCGGAGGGACCGTTTCGTTTTTGTGGGTTGGTCCGGCCTATTGCTCTTTCCTTGTGCTTATTTCGCTTTAGGAGGTTGGTTCACAGGTACAACTTTTGTAACTTCATGGTATACCCATAGACTGGCCAGTTCCTATTTGGAAGGTTGCAATTTCTTAACCGCTGCAGTTTCTACTCCTGCGAATAGTTTAGCACATTCTTTGTTGCTACTATGGGGCCCTGAGGCACAAGGAGATTTCACTCGTTGGTGTCAATTAGGTGGTCTGTGGACTTTTGTTGCTCTCCACGGCGCTTTCGGACTAATAGGTTTCATGTTACGTCAATTTGAACTTGCTCGATCTGTTCAATTGCGGCCTTATAATGCAATCGCATTCTCTGCTCCAATTGCTGTTTTTGTTTCTGTATTCCTGATTTATCCACTGGGTCAGTCGGGTTGGTTCTTTGCACCCAGTTTTGGCGTAGCAGCTATATTTCGATTCATCCTCTTCTTCCAAGGGTTTCATAATTGGACGTTGAATCCATTTCATATGATGGGAGTTGCCGGAGTATTAGGCGCCGCTCTGCTATGCGCGATTCATGGTGCTACCGTAGAAAATACTTTATTCGAAGATGGCGACGGTGCAAATACATTCCGTGCTTTTAACCCAACCCAAGCCGAAGAGACTTATTCAATGGTCACTGCTAACCGCTTTTGGTCCCAAATCTTTGGGGTTGCTTTTTCCAATAAACGTTGGTTACATTTCTTTATGCTATTTGTACCAGTAACCGGTCTATGGATGAGTGCTATTGGGGTAGTCGGTCTGGCTCTGAACCTACGTGCCTATGACTTCGTTTCCCAAGAAATCCGTGCAGCAGAAGATCCTGAATTTGAGACTTTCTACACCAAAAATATTCTCTTAAATGAAGGTATTCGTGCTTGGATGGCGGCTCAGGATCAGCCCCATGAAAACCTTATATTCCCTGAGGAGGTTCTACCCCGTGGAAACGCTCTTTAATGGAACTTTAGCTTTAGCTGGTCGTGATCAAGAAACCACCGGTTTCGCTTGGTGGGCGGGGAATGCCAGACTTATCAATTTATCTGGTAAACTACTCGGGGCTCACGTAGCCCATGCCGGATTAATCGTATTCTGGGCTGGAGCAATGAACCTATTTGAAGTGGCTCATTTCGTACCAGAGAAACCCATGTATGAACAAGGATTGATTTTACTTCCCCACCTAGCTACTCTAGGTTGGGGGGTAGGTCCGGGGGGGGGGGTTATAGACACCTTTCCATACTTTGTTTCTGGAGTACTTCACTTAATTTCCTCCGCCGTCTTAGGCTTTGGCGGTATCTATCATGCGCTTCTTGGACCGGAGACTCTTGAAGAATCCTTTCCATTTTTCGGTTATGTATGGAAAGATAGAAATAAAATGACCACAATTTTGGGTATTCACTTAATTTTGTTAGGCATAGGTGCTTTTCTTCTAGTACTTAAGGCTCTTTATTTTGGGGGCGTATATGATACCTGGGCCCCTGGGGGGGGGGATGTAAGAAAAATTACCAACCTGACCCTTAGCCCAAGCGTTATATTTGGTTATTTACTAAAATCTCCTTTTGGGGGAGAAGGATGGATTGTTAGTGTGGACGATTTAGAAGATATAATTGGAGGACATGTATGGTTAGGTTCCATTTGTATACTTGGCGGAATTTGGCATATCTTAACCAAACCCTTTGCATGGGCTCGACGCGCATTTGTATGGTCTGGTGAGGCTTACTTGTCTTATAGTTTAGGTGCTTTATCTGTCTTTGGTTTCATCTCTTGTTGTTTCGTCTGGTTCAATAATACTGCTTATCCTAGTGAGTTTTACGGACCCACCGGGCCAGAAGCCTCTCAAGCTCAAGCATTTACTTTTCTAGTTAGAGACCAACGTCTTGGGGCTAACGTGGGATCCGCCCAAGGACCTACCGGTTTAGGTAAATATCTAATGCGTTCCCCGACCGGGGAGGTTATTTTTGGAGGAGAAACTATGCGTTTTTGGGATCTCCGTGCTCCCTGGTTGGAACCTCTAAGGGGTCCAAATGGTTTGGACTTGAATAGGCTGAAAAAAGACATACAACCTTGGCAAGAACGACGTTCGGCGGAATATATGACGCATGCCCCTTTAGGTTCTTTAAATTCCGTGGGTGGCGTAGCTACCGAAATCAATGCAGTCAATTATGTCTCTCCTAGAAGTTGGTTAGCTACCTCTCATTTTGTTCTAGGATTCTTCCTATTTGTGGGGCATTTGTGGCATGCGGGAAGGGCCCGTGCGGCTGCAGCGGGATTTGAAAAAGGAATCGATCGTGATTTGGAACCTGTTCTTTCCATGACCCCTCTTAGCTGAGATTTTCTTATTTATATCTATTAAATTTCTATATATATTATTTTTTCTATTATGGCTCGGCTAGGTGGGATAGCCGAGCCATTCTTTTTTATGATAGATAACGGGCCGGGCCAAACGAATAAAGAAAAAAATTTATTCAACAAGTAAAAGGAGAGAGAGGGATTCGAACCCTCGATAGTTCTTTGTTCAGAACTATACCGGTTTTCAAGACCGGAGCTATCAACCACTCAGCCATCCCTCCCGGAGGAAATCTCTATTTATTTTATTCCTGCGAATAGAACATGACTATATGTATGAGACGATAGACTAACTATCGGTAGAACCAGATGATGCGAATCTATATTTCGATGTATCTATTTGTATACTGTATATATAGATATATGCATGATCTAGTATGTCCGTTTGTGAAGTAAATGAAATTACTAAACTCCTCTCGATTCCATGTCCTAGTAAAAAGAATCAATTGATTCATGGTCAAATCCCTCCACGATGCATTTTTCTTCTATTGCAGTTTTGACGAGGCGAGGGATCCAATGGTATAGTTTATTTGTTGATAGCTTGGAGGATTACAAACATGACTATTGCTTTCCAATTAGCTGTTTTTGCATTAATTGTGACTTCATCAATTTTACTGATTAGTGTACCGGTTGTATTTGCTTCTTCTGATGGTTGGTCAAGTAAAAAAAATGTTGTATTTTCCGGTACATCATTATGGATTGGATTAGTCTTTCTGGTAGCTATTCTAAATTCTCTCATCTCTTGAACTTCTTTAGTATTTCTCCAATTAAAAAATACCACTCCTTCTAAAAAATTAGAATTGTGAGACACATCACATTAAGATTCAATCCGAGTTCCAAAAATAAAAATGAAATTAATGGTTATTAATTGGATATAATAATAAGAATAATAAGAAGATCTTAATTGGAATTTGTATAGTATCTGACCCTGCGCAAATATGATCCAGACGCATATATGATATATCATATATGTCATATATGTGTGGACATATGTGTGCGTATCAGGACCGAAGAAAATGCGGATATAGTCGAATGGTAAAATTTCTCTTTGCCAAGGAGAAGATGCGGGTTCGATCCCCGCTATCCGCCCATGTAATGTACTATGATACAAAATTTTGTATAGTTGACTACTATACTATACTATACTATGGTAGTTAGTATAGTAGTTCTATCTTCCCTTTTCTTTACCTCCCATCAAAAAAAAAAACGAAAATGTTCATTAATTATTAGGTAACAGAATCACGCCTAAAAATATATTTTTTGTAAAAAAAAAATGTTGCGGAGACAGGATTTGAACCCGTGACCTCAAGGTTATGAGCCTTGCGAGCTACCAAGCTGCTCTACTCCGCGCTGAACAATGGGGAACCAATAAACGAAGAAAGATTGGATATGCCCCTTTACCATATCTATACAAATAGAATAGTCTATTTATACAGAATGGTAAAGAGGGCACCTCTATGATCTATGATCTATGATCATAGAGATCTATACAAATATGAAACAATATTTTTATCCTTACCAACTTGATCTTGTTGCGCCTGGTAACAAACATGCATGAACCATTTCTCGAAGTATGCGTCCGGATAGCCCAAAGTCTCGATAGTTAGCTCTAGGTCTTCCAGTCACAAAACAACGGCGATGAAGACGTATAGCTGCACTATTACGTGGTGGGGATTGCAATTTTCCATGAATTTCCCATTTTTCACTCAACGATAGAACTTTGCTTATTTCTTTTTTTGAGGATCGGCGAATCAAATAATATTTCTGTTCCAATTTCTGCCGCTTCTTCTCCCTCTGAATCAAACTTTTTCTTGCCATAATATTCAGTTCCTATTATTATCAATGATATGGTTCGGATCCTAGATGTAAAAATATAAGAACCCCTATACATCGAAACAAATGAAATTGTTGCTGATACAGTACATAAAAAAAAAAACAATAAATAACGAAATTAACCAAATTTGCCTGATGTAGAGGCAATTAAGAAAGCTGCATAAGTGAATATATAACCTACGGAAAAGTGAGCTAATCCAACCAATCTTGCTTGCACAATGGAAAGAGCCACTGGCTTATCTCTCCATCGAATCAAATTAGCCAAGGGTGTGCGTTCATGAGCCCATGCTAAAGTTTCAATCAATTCCTGCCAATATCCCCGCCAGGAAATTAAGAACATAAATCCAGTAGCCCAAACAAGATGTCCAAATAAAAACATCCACGCCCATACCGATAAACTATTCATACCAAAAGGGTTATACCCGTTGATAAGTTGTGAAGAGTTTAACCATAAATAATCCCTTAACCACCCCATCAAATAAGTGGAGGATTCATTAAATTGTGAAACGTTACCCTGCCATAATGTGATGTGTTTCCAATGCCAATAAAAAGTCACCCATCCAATGGTATTTAACATCCAGAAAACTGCCAAATAAAATGCGTCCCAAGCAGAAATATCACAAGTACCGCCGCGCCCGGGGCCGTCGCAAGGAAAACTATAACCAAAATCCTTTTTATCCGGCATTAACTTGGAACCACGTGCATCTAAAGCACCTTTTACTAAAATCAATGTAGTTGTATGTAAACCTAGAGCAATAGCATGATGAACCAAGAAATCTCCAGGACCTATTGTTAAGAAGAGTGAATTACTATTCTCATTAATAGCATTCAACCAGCCGGGTAACCATATGCTTCGGCCAGCATTGAATGCTGGGCCATTCGTTGAAGATAAGAGTACATCGAACCCATATGAAGTCTTACCATGAGCGGATTGTATCCATTGGGCAAATATGGGTTCGATCAAGATTTGTTTTTCCGGAGTACCAAAAGCGAGCATGACGTCGTTATGAACATAAAGGCCCAAGGTATGGAACCCCAGAAACAGGCTGGCCCAACTTAAATGAGATATGATAGCTTCTTTATGGTCTAACATTCTTGCCAATACATTATCTTCATTCTGTTCCGGATTATAATCTCTAATGAAGAATATAGCTCCATGAGCAAAGGCTCCTGTCATGATGAACCCTGCGATGTATTGGTGATGAGTATATAACGCAGCTTGAGTAGTAAAGTCTTGTGCTATGAATGCATAAGCAGGTAAAGAGAGTACATGTGTTGAGCTACTAAGGAAGTAATAACCCCTAAAGAAGCTAGGGCAAGACCTAATTGAAAATGAATCGAATTATTGATTGTGTCATAAAGACCCTTATGCCCACGCCCTAATCGACCCCCCGGAGGAATATGTGCTTCTAAAAGATCTTTGATACTGTGCCCAATCCCGAAGTTAGTTCTATACATATGACCGGCAACGAGAAAAATGAATGCAATAGCTAAATGATGATGAGCAATATCGGTCAGCCATAAACTTTGCGTTTGTGGATGGAATCCCCCAAGAAGGGTTAGAATGGCAGTTCCCGCTTCTTGGGAAGTACCAAATAAATGACTATTTGAATCGGGGTTTTGGGCATAAAGATTCCACCGACCCGTAAGAAGTGGTCCCAACCCCTGGGGGTGCGGCAATACGTCTAAGAAATTATTCCATCTGACGTACTCCCCCCTGGATCCGGGAATAGCGACATGAACTAAATGTCCTGTCCAAGCCAAGGAACTTACTCCAAAAAGTCCTGACAAATGATGATTTAGACGAGATTCGGCATTTTTGAACCAGGAAACGCTCGGTTTCCATTTTGGCTGTAGGTGTAACCAACCCGCTATTAAGGATATAGCGGAAAGAAATAATAGAAAAAGAGCTCCAGTATAAAGATCTTCATTGGTACGTAATCCGATTGTATACCACCACTGATAAACACCAGAATAGGCGATATTCACTGGGCCGATAGCACCTCCCCGAGTAAAGGTTTCTACGGCTGGTTGACCAAAATGAGGATCCCAAATTGCATGAGCAATAGGTCTTACATGTAAAGGGTCCTGTATCCATGACTCAAAATTTCCTTGCCAAGCTACATGAAACAGATTTCCGGACGTCCACAGAAAAATTATTGCTAACTGGCCAAAGTGAGAAGCAAAAATGTTCTGATAAAGACGTTCCTCAGTAATATCATCATGACTCTCGAAGTCATGTGCGGTAGCAATACCAAACCAAATACGACGAGTAGTGGGGTCCTGAGCTAAGCCTTGGCTAAACCTTGGAAATCTTAATGCCATAATATCTTTCAAATCCTCCTAGCCATTATCCTACTGCAATAATTCTTGCTAAGAAGAATGCCCATGTTGTGGCAATTCCACCCAGAAGGTAATGGGTTACTCCTACAGCACGTCCTTGTACAATGCTTAAGGCTCTAGGCTGAGTAGCAGGAGCAACTTTTAATTTGTTATGAGCCCAAACGATGGATTCAATGAGTTCTTGCCAATAACCACGGCCGCTGAATAGAAACATTAAACTGAAAGCCCAGACAAAATGAGCACCTAAGAAAAAAAGACCATATGCGGATAATGAAGAACCATAAGACTGAATTACCTGAGATGCCTGTGCCCATAAGAAATCCCGTAGCCACCCATTAATAGTAATGGAACTCTGTGCAAAGTTCCCCCCTGTTATATGAGTTACCACCCCTTGATCACTTATAGTACCCCAAACATCCGACTGCATTTTCCAACTGAAATGAAAAATGACTACCGAAATTGCATTGTACATCCAGAATAGACCTAAGAAGACATGATCCCAGGCGGATACTTGACATGTCCCCCCTCTTCCAGGTCCATCACAAGGGAAACGAAAGCCCAGATTTGCTTTATCGGGTATCAAACGGGAACTGCGAGCAAATAGAACACCTTTCAGTAGTATCAATACAGTCACATGAATCGTAAATGCATGAATGTGATGAACTAAAAAATCTGCGGTTCCTAATGGAATAGGTAACAAAGCGACTTTACCGCCTACTTCTACTAATTCACTACCCCCCCAAATTAAGCTGGTACTTGTTGTTGCACCAGGAGCTGTTACGCCAGGCGCTAAAGCATGGGTGTTTTGTACCCATTGAGCAAAGATGGGTTGTAATTGTATAGCAGTATCTGAAAACATATCTTGAGGACGCCCCAAAGCGCTCATGGTATCATTATGAATATACAAACCAAAGCTGTGAAAACCTAGAAATATACATGCCCAGTTAAGATGTGATATAATTGCATCACGGTGCCTAAGGACACGATCTAATAGATCGTTGTATCGAGT
The DNA here is from genome assembly GCA_947650365.1 of Chamaelirium japonicum. Taxonomy (NCBI): domain Eukaryota; kingdom Viridiplantae; phylum Streptophyta; class Magnoliopsida; order Liliales; family Melanthiaceae; genus Chamaelirium; species Chamaelirium japonicum. Next base: position 70,151 of record CANTAL010000430.1, on the reverse strand, counting down.
AGTTGGATCGTAATCTCTTACCATAAAAATGGCTGCATGCGCAGCAGCACCAACTATGAGAAATCCACCGATCCACATGTGGTGTGTGAACAAGGAAAGTTGTGTACCGTAGTCAATAGCTAGGTATGGATAAGGGGGCATGGAATACATATGGTGAGCCACAACAATGGTTGAAGAGCCTAACATAGCCAGATTAATAGATAATTGAGCATGCCATGATGTTGTTAGGATTTCATAGAGGCCCCTATGACCTTGGCCCGTAAATGGACCCTTATGAGCCTCTAAAATGTCTTTAAGGCCATGACCGATGCCCCAGTTGGTCCTATACATATGGCCGGCGATCAGGAAAAGAATTGCAATCGCTAAATGATGGTGTGCAATATCGCTCAGCCATAGGCCCCCTGTTATTGGATTTAATCCTCCACGAAAACTCAGAAATTCCGCATATTTTGACCAATTCAAGGTAAAAAAGGGGGTTGCTCCTTTGGAAAAACTGGGATAAAGTTGAGCCAAAAGATCCCGATTCAAGATGAATTCATGAGGAAGTGGTATCTCTTTAGGATCAACTCCAGCATCGAGAAATTGGTTAATCGGCAAAGATACGTGGATTTGGTGTCCCGCCCAAGAAAGAGATCCAAGTCCTAGTAACCCCGCTAAATGGTGATTCAACATAGATTCTACATCTTGGAACCAAGCCAATTTTGGGGCGGCTTTGTGATAATGGAACCAACCGGCAAAAAGCATTAACGATGCAAAGACCAATGCACCAATTGCAGTACAATAGAGTTGTAATTCACTAGTTATTCCAGATGCTCGCCAAATCTGAAAAAAACCGGAGGTTATTTGTATTCCTCGGAAACCCCCGCCCACATCACCATTCAATATTTCTTGACCCACTATTGGCCAAACTACCTGAGCACTGGGCCCAATGTGAGTAGGATCACTTAGCCATGCTTCATAATTGGAAAAACGGGCGCCGTGGAAGTACATGCCGCTCAGCCAAAGAAAGATAATGGAGAGTTGACCAAAATGAGCACTAAATACTTTTCGAGAGATCTCCTCCAAATCACTGGTATGACTATCGAAATCGTGAGCATCAGCATGTAGGTTCCAGATCCAAGTGGTAGTATCAGGGCCCTTAGCTATTGTTCTTGAGAAATGGCCCGGTCTGGCCCATTCGTCAAAAGACGTTTTTACGGGATCCCTATCTACAACAATTTTAACTTCTGGTTCCGGCGAACGAATAATCATTAAGCCCTCCTCTTTCCGGACAACACATATAAAGAGACCTGCCAACAGTCAAGTTTTTGGTGAAACCCCTAAAAGATGGATATTTTATTTATGATTAATCCCTTTCTTTCCTATCTCTCATTTATTTAGTTATTCATAGTTATTCACTAGAGCAATTATGATATCGAAGTTGATCCAGGGCAAGTGTTCGGATCTATTATGACATAACGATTAGGTGCCCAACGGACAAAATATTTACTGTAAAATACTTTCCTGGCGTGACGAAGAAACTCTTTTTTTTTGCAACCCAGTCCTAGTGTATTTATATATGAATGTATAAGTGCCTATATGGATCTACTTCCATGAAACATCTTATTATTATATTCTAAATCACAAGATCATTTATTATAATTAATAAGATCTATTGTGATATCTATATTTAGTCATTTGAGGGTATCTTTTATTTATTTTATGAACTTTATTTTATTAACTATATTCTATACTGCAGTATCCGTACCATTTATCCTTATGAGATACCATACAAAATATAATGATTGTAGAAGGAATGGGTATAATGAAATTCTTGATTGGATCTTCTCAGAGGAACGGTCTATTTTATTTGATTGATGGATCCAATAACCTTAATAAATTTAAAAAGAGGGTGGTTTTATTCGAATTCGAAACGCCCCGTGATCTTCAACCAATTATGTGCTTCAATATAATTACCTGGAGTAAGCGCTATAGCTTGTTTCCAATACTCAGCAGCTTGATCGGACCAAGCCTCCGCAATTTCAGAATCGCCCTGTAGAATGGCCTGTTCTCCCCGGTCGGAATAGGTAGGTTAATGTCAATTCCTTCCCTTAGAACCGTACTTGAGAGTTTCCTACCTCATACGGCTCCACAATCGATTCTTTTTGTGCCCCATCTTATTAATTTACCCTATTGCTAACGGAATTCGATTTTTAATAAACCTATCCCCTTTTTTATTGGGTTAACCAGAAGAAGTTAATTACATAAGTTTCAAACTCTAATCTAATATTGATCAATAATCAGTTTTATCTTTTCTCCCACACCTTCAGAAGAATGAAGAATAGATATCCCCCTATATCGTTTGAATTTTTCTGAAAGGTAACTATCTCGGTTTCATTTCATATATGAAATTTATATAGAATCGTTGAAAAAGACTTTCCTCCGTAAGAAAAAAGAACTTACTATCTTTGGGATTTGGTACTACACCGCTGCTCAATACCTTAGTGGATCGACTATATTACATAAGTTGATTCCGAACTTTGATCTCATATCATGACATAAGTAAAGTAAGCAGTTCTTAACTGTATCGACCCAATAGCTTGCTAATTGATCTTTACGGCGCTTTTTCTATCAATTTGATCCTTTATCCATAGAGTATATAGGCGTACCTCTTTCTTCATATTTTGGTTCTTGTGAAGTCTCTTTCCTTGCTACAGCTGATAAAAATCGTTGCTTTGGACGATGCATATGTAGAAAGCCCCTTTTTTTCTAGTATTTACTAGCCGATTTGATCTTTTTTTCCTTCTTTCTATAGTGGAGATAGTCGCACGTAATGACAGATCACGGCCATATTATTAAAAGCTTGTGGTAAGAATGGGTTTCGTTCTAGTGCCCAAAAATAATATTCCAAAGCCTTCGTATGCTCTCCGTTGCTTGTGTGTATAAGGCCTATGTTATAGAGTATATAACTTCGATCATAAGGATCAATTTCTGGGCGCGTAGCTTCATAATAATTCTGTAAAGCTTCCGCATAATTTCCTTCGGATTGAGCCAACATCCGTTACGGTCGTTCATTCTATTCAAAGAATCTCCGTTCCAGAACCGTATGTGAGATTTTCATCTCATACGGCTCCTCCCTCCTGTGCATAAAGTACTAAAGGAAATAATCTATTCTATAGGATTCAAATTTCACTATTCTCATTATGAACTGACAGGGACTAGTATTTTTACAAGAAATCTCTAGCCAGCCTTCCCGAAAGGGGTTTGTTTTTTCTTAACACCAATCATATTAGTGCTAGATGGAAATGGTAACTCCAACGATTTATTTGTCCTCAACGCCCCCTATTTCCAGAAATTAGTCACTTCAACGATCTTTGATGGTTATATGGGTATCAAAAGTACGAACGAGATGGATGCTTGTTGTCCCAACCATTCTTGTTAGTCCCGATACCGATAAGGAAAGGGGAAATTTATAACAAAGTTTTCGTGTTGTTGATTCCTAGGAGTAGTGCTTCTTCCCCTATGCGGCCTATTGGTACTAGTGGAGTAGGGTTGACCCACAAACCAGAACCTATAGTATAGGTGTAACCTTTCGCTCAATACTAAAATCAATAATTAAAGCATCTGAGGCTGCATCAATCGAGGATACACGACAGAAGGAATTGTTCTATCTCTAAACTTCACCTTCACTAAGCGTAGGTTTATTTCAATAATTTGTTTCTTTCTAGCCCGAATCGGGTCTCTTTCTCTCAGACTAAGGGCTAAAAAAAAAAATAATCAAATCGCACCATCTCTGTAATAGGTAAATGCCTTTTTTTCCCCTGAAGTTGTCGGAATTATTCGTAATACGATATTAGCTACAATTGAAAAGGTCTTATCAATAAAATTTCCATTTATCCGAGATCTAGGCATAATTAGCAATCCATTCTATAAATTCTTCTCATTATCCCTTTTTGGAAATAATCCCACAAACAAGGAATTGTACAGAGTAGTACGAAATATCATAAAAATAGACTCAATTCTAAAAAAATGTGGGCCGTCCGCTCAAATTGTTCGCTTTTTGATAAGGAGAGATATGAAATATTTGAATAAGATTGGATTTCATTCCAATTTAGTAGTATACTGATGCACGGAACTATTACTATTTGAATACCAAAGGGCTTTATTTTACTACGTATTCTGGTAATTAGAGAAGTTTTGATTTGGTGATGATCAAAAAAGTAGGAAAAAGAATGGAATAATTATAATTATTATTCCATGATAAAATAGAGTAGAGTAACCATCCGTTTTGTTTTGATAACGCGTATACGTTATACAATTGAAATAGAAAAATCCATGGGACAATTCATGAATTACTAATAGATCTAGTAATAGATCCATGGGATAACTTAACTGATGAGAGAAATTGTTGTTGAGAAATATGAAATTTGAAAAGAATTTTTTTTTTTCCTATGAAACCGTGGATTGGTCGTACCTGCACTGCAATAATATGAATGACTCGCTATTCACTCGGGTTCTGGTTAATAATAAGAAGAGTAGGAGAGATGGCCGAGTGGTTCAAGGCGTAGCATTGGAACTGCTATGTAGGCTTTTTGTTTACCGAGGGTTCGAATCCCTCTCTTTCCGTTTCTGTTGATTCACCAACGTTACCGACCACAATGTAGCAAATCAAATAACAATGGATACATTAGTCCAGGTCCCAGAGTAAGACCTTTATTTGATAGAAATTCTCTATTCCTAATTACATTACTGTGGTACGTAAAATAAAAATATCGGAAAGAGCAAAAAAGAAATAAAAAAATCCTACCGCGGATCTATTTGTGATACATGAATGAGAAAAATTTGTATCAAGGCCCTTCAATCTATTTTCCTCGAAAAAGAGGGGGCAAAATTGTCTGAACCTTTCTTTGTTTGTTATTTTCGTTAGGTTCAAGTTTGGCGGGAATAATATTCCACGACTAACAACTCATTTATTTTCAAACCGATCCATTTACTATCTATTATTTGATTTACTAATCCTTTATATTGGAATGAGTCGATAGTCAAATGTTTTGGCAATTCGTCTTTGGAAGATGAAGCAATAAAATTTTGAATCAGAGCTTTCGATTTTTGTTTATCCTTCGTAGTAATAATATCTCGGGATTTGCAACGATAACTTGGTATATCCACTAC
>CANTAL010000430.1:37500-60000 GCA_947650365.1 Chamaelirium japonicum | reverse complement strand
AATATCATATTCGTAAAGCAGAAACATAAATGTACTCCTATTAATTATTAATGTGGAATATGCTGAATTATTCCATTCGAATTGGAATTGTCAATTCATCCGGAACTTCTTAGGCGAAACAAAAACTTATTTTGATCAAGTCAAACCGTATAATTTATAGTTTGTTTGATGTGGGACGTGTTTTGTTTAAAGATTCATTCAACAGAATCCCATTTAGATTTTTTTTTTTATTTCAATTTGAAAATAAAGTATTTATTATTTTCAGAAAATAATAATTCAGGTAGAAGATCATTGCTTCTATTAATTCGATACAAAACAAATACAGAAACATAATCTAATGCATCAAACGATTATATTTTATCCCCTTTCCTTGTCCTAAATTTAATTTCTATTTTTCTTAATGGATTTGATTCAGAGTTGTGAGGAACCTTTACATATAGCAATTCATATCTTTCTATACCAAAAAATTAGAAACTTTTTTCTTGTACTATCCCACTGACCCTCTCAGAATAAAAAAAAAAAAAGGTTTGTTTTACAGCAAACCTACGCTACGCAATGAAAGATAGTACAGCACAGGGTGGTATAATCGACGGAATCATAAATTACATAAAGAGGAAAAAGTTATATGTAATTCATCCACAAAAATGAATGAAGAAGTATGGGTATGTTATCCGAGATTTGACAAATACCGTTTTTATTTATTGAAATGCATTGTTGTTGTTTTTATTTTTGTCTTCCTATGTACTTACATAAACATGTGGTAATGCTTTCATTTCTATGGACCAATAAATTGGCCAGGCCAGCCCATAAACAAGTACCTAATGAGGAAATAAAACCTATACTAAACTAAAATAGAATGTCTATACAAAAATAGAATGTATTAGGGCTATACGGACTCGAACCGTAGACCTTCTCGGTAAAACAGATCAAACTTCTTATTATCAAAATGATTCAAACTGTTTCAAAGACCCAACATGCATTTTGTTGCATTGGGCTCTTTCATTAACTGATGGAAAGATCAGTTAGTTCACCATATTTTGTCTTTCCTTTACAGGAAGATAAGAAGATAATGAGATGGCTCCATGTGCTCTGATTCATTATTTATATTCTAATCCAGGAGCAATACCAAAGTGTTTCAAAGAGGGGGTACCTTGACTTAGGTCTGCCTCCGGCCTAGATCAACTTAAGTTAAATGGAGTCTCCACCGCTCCGCAGCAAGAGTCAAATATGAGACTTCATACACCTTAAAGTTCATAGAACGAAAAGAGGTTATTTTGAGGCCCTTATACTCATTATGCCTGGCATTGAATGGACTGGCTATTAACCTTATCAACTACCAAATCGATGGCGGGTTCTATTTGGCACCTGCATTCGCACTTGAATCGTGCCGAACCAAATATTTGTCAGGCTATTGTTCTCTTGTTCCCTCGAATCTATGGAGTAAGACATCAATTTCTCAATAAGATGAATTATGTTCATTGCATAATTGGCTCCCTTGAAAAGCGTTGGCGCACGTGTAAACGAGGTGCTCTACCTAACTGAGCTATAGCCCTTGTCATAGATATATTAACATCTAGATAATTTTTTGTCAAGATGGAATGGATATTCCGTGATCCCACATGAGAGTTCTTTGATCTGTTTACTGTTAATGGATTCGTATTGCTTAGAAATATTATTCCATCTATAATTCCCGAAGTGATGGGCCGGTGATACGTGACCTACTTAACTCAGTGGTTAGAGTATTGCTTTCATACGGCGGAAGTCATTGGTTCAAATCCAATAGTAGGTAGAACTTATTAAATACCGGAGTCAACGGTATCTAATAAGTTTTTCTACCCATCTTCTTTATTTTTGTTGTATCAGATTAGACTTGATTGTGTTCAATTAGTGGAATAAAAATGTGGTGTATAATTATAATTTATAATAAAGAACTTCTACTTCTAAAAAAGTTCTTTTGATTATTTTGATGTATTTACTAGTAGGAAATAGCATTAATAGCCTCTACTCGTGTCCTAGCCCGTCTGAGAGCTAGATTCGCCTCAATTGCTTGTTTCTTACCCTCGACTCTACTTAAGTTAGCTTCAGCTATTTCAAGAGTTTTTTGAGCTTCTTGTGGATTAATGTCAGTACTCATCTCCGCATCATTTCCTAAAATAGTGATCTCATTATTACCTATTCTAGCGAAACCACCCATTAGAGCCACCGTTAACCATTGGTCGTTGAGGCGTATTCTCAAAAGACCTATATCTACAGCCGTGGCAATAGGCGCGTGGTTTGGTAATACGCCAATTTGGCCACTATTAGTAGATAAAATGATTTCTTTCACTTCTGAATCCCAAATAATTCGATTAGGAGTCAGTACACAAAGATTTAAGGTCATTTCTTCCATTTGCTCTCCACTTCTAAGTTCATAGCTTTCGCGGTAGCTTCATCGATGTTACCCACCAAATAAAAGGCCTGCTCGGGAAGACCGTCTAATTCTCCGGAAAGGATCAGTCGAAACCCCCTAATTGTTTCTGCGAGACCAACATATTTTCCTGGAGAACCAGTAAATACTTCTGCCACGAAGAAGGGTTGTGATAAGAAACGCTCAATTTTTCGTGCTCTTGCTACAGTTAAACGATCCTCCTCGGATAATTCGTCCAACCCAAGAATAGCTATAATGTCCTGAAGCTCTTTGTAACGTTGTGAAGTTTGCTTAACTCTTTGCGCAGTTTCATAATGTTCCTCGCCAACGATCCGGGGTTGTAGCATAGTTGACGTAGAATCTAAAGGATCTACCGCTGGATAAATACCTTTGGCGGCCAATCCCCTTGATAATACGGTAGTAGCATCTAAATGTGCAAATGTCGTGGCAGGGGCAGGGTCGGTTAAATCATCCGCAGGTACATAAACTGCTTGGATCGAAGTTATAGATCCCTCATTGGTAGAAGTAATTCTTTCTTGCAAAGAACCCATTTCTGTACTAAGGGTAGGTTGATAACCCACTGCGGAAGGCATTCTCCCCAATAAGGCGGATACTTCTGATCCTGCTTGGACGAAACGAAAGATATTGTCGATGAATAGAAGCACGTCTTGCTCATTAACATCCCGGAAATATTCTGCCATGGTTAGGGCAGTCAAACCAACTCTCATACGAGCTCCCGGCGGTTCATTCATTTGACCATAGACTAGAGCTACTTTTGATTCTGCAATATTTTTTTCATTAATCACTCCGGATTCTTTCATTTCCATGTAGAGATCATTTCCTTCACGAGTACGTTCACCTACTCCGCCAAATACGGATACGCCTCCATGAGCTTTGGCAATGTTATTGATCAATTCCATGATGAGTACTGTTTTACCTACTCCAGCTCCCCCAAATAACCCGATTTTTCCTCCACGACGATAGGGAGCTAAAAGATCCACTACTTTAATTCCTGTTTCAAAGATTGATAATTTCGTATCTAACTGTATAAAGGCAGGCGCAGATCTATGAATAGGAGATGTTGTGCGAGTATCTACAGGGCCTAAATCATCAACAGGCTCTCCAAGAACGTTGAAAATTCGTCCGAGAGTAGCTCCGCCGACTGGAACGCTTAGAGGAGCTCCCGTGTCAATCACTTCCATCCCTCTCGTCAGACCGTCTGTAGCACTCATAGCGACAGCTCTAACTCGATTATTTCCTAATAATTGCTGTACCTCACAAGTAACATTCATTTGCTGACCGACAGTATCTCGACCCTTAACTACCAAAGCGTTATAAATATTAGGCATCTTCCCCGGGGTAAAAACGACATCGAGTACCGGGCCAATAATTTGAGCGATACGCCCTAGGTTTTTTTCTTCAAGCGTAGAAACCGCAGGACCAGAAGTAGTAGGATTGATTCTCATAATCATAATAAAGTGAAATATGTCAAAATTTTGTATTTGTATATTTGTATTGTATATAGTACCAAATCAAAAATAAATGTCCGATAGCAAGCCGATCGGTTAATTCAATAAGAAATAAATGGAGTTAGCATTTGATTTAGTTGGTACCGCCAAACCGAATCCAATTCAATCGTTTACTCATTGAATGAGTAAATTTTCAAGTTCAACCAATCCCCCCCTTTTTTTAAATATCAAGTAAATGAATAAGAATCGTGAGTAAGTGTGTTTCATTTTTCTATCATTATCGAAGATACCATCCATATCCATATTATCTATGAGAATTCGAGCCCGGACTCGATTTATGTTCTATCTCGCCGGCCATTGTTCTTTATTTTTTTATATAAATTTCCGTCGATTTTTTGTTTTATACCTTTTCATGGATGAATTATGCCTATTTTCACATCTAGGATTTACATATACAACATATATCACTGTCAAGGGGGAATTTTTCTTAGTATTTCTTAAATTAATAATAAGAGGGGGATCAATTAAAAATTATAAATTTGCAAAAGAAGGATTGGGTTGCGCCATATATATCAAAGAGTATACAATAATGATGTATTTGATTCATCAAATACATGGTCTAATAACGAACCATTTTAACATTTTCATTGGTTGATAATATTAGTTGAATCTTTTTTTTTTTGAAATATTTTTGTCAAAGGTTTCATTCATTTATGCCCAATCCATATCGAGTAGACCTTGTTGTTGTGAGAATTATTAATTCATGAGTTGTAGGGAGGGACTTATGTCACCACAAACAGAGACTAAAGCAAGTGCTGGATTCAAAGCTGGTGTTAAAGATTACAAATTGACTTATTATACTCCTGACTACGAAACCAAAGATACTGATATCTTGGCAGCCTTCCGAGTAACTCCTCAACCTGGAGTTCCGCCTGAAGAAGCAGGCGCTGCGGTAGCTGCCGAATCTTCTACTGGTACATGGACAACTGTGTGGACTGATGGACTTACCAGTCTTGATCGTTACAAAGGACGATGCTACCACATCGAGAGCGTTGTTGGGGAGGAAAATCAATATATTGCTTATGTAGCTTATCCTTTAGACCTTTTTGAAGAAGGTTCTGTTACTAACATGTTTACTTCCATTGTGGGTAATGTATTTGGTTTCAAAGCCCTACGAGCTCTACGTCTGGAGGATCTGCGAATTCCTCCTTCTTATTCAAAAACTTTCCAAGGCCCGCCCCATGGCATCCAAGTTGAAAGAGATAAATTGAACAAGTATGGTCGTCCCCTATTGGGATGTACCATTAAACCAAAATTGGGATTATCTGCAAAGAACTACGGTAGAGCTGTTTATGAATGTCTACGCGGTGGACTTGATTTTACTAAGGATGATGAAAACGTGAACTCACAACCATTTATGCGTTGGAGAGACCGTTTTATATTTTGTGCCGAAGCAATTTATAAGGCGCAGGCCGAAACTGGCGAAATCAAAGGACATTACTTGAATGCTACTGCGGGTACATGTGAAGAAATGATCAAAAGGGCCGTATTTGCTAGAGAATTGGGAGTTCCTATCGTAATGCATGACTACTTAACTGGGGGATTCACTGCAAATACTAGCTTGTCTCATTATTGCCGCGACAATGGCCTACTTCTTCACATTCATCGCGCAATGCATGCAGTTATTGATAGACAGAAAAATCATGGTATGCATTTTCGTGTACTAGCTAAAGCATTACGGATGTCTGGCGGAGATCATATTCACGCTGGTACAGTAGTGGGTAAACTGGAAGGGGAGCGTGAGATGACTTTAGGTTTTGTTGATTTACTGCGTGATGATTTTATTGAAAAAGACCGAAGTCGTGGTATTTTTTTCACTCAAGATTGGGTCTCTATGCCAGGTGTTCTGCCCGTGGCTTCCGGGGGTATTCATGTTTGGCATATGCCTGCCCTGACCGAAATCTTTGGGGATGATTCCGTACTACAGTTCGGCGGAGGAACTTTAGGACACCCCTGGGGAAATGCACCTGGGGCAGTAGCTAATCGAGTGGCTTTAGAAGCGTGTGTACAAGCTCGTAATGAGGGACGTGATCTTGCCCGTGAAGGTAATGAAATTATTCGTGAAGCTAGCAAATGGAGCCCTGAACTAGCCGCAGCTTGTGAAGTCTGGAAGGAGATCAAATTCGAGTTCGACCCAGTAGATAAGCTAGACCTGTAGATAAGCCAGATACATAGAAGAAATAAGCGCGCGTAATTCCTGTTTGCTCTTCTAATTGCAATGAAATTCGGCCCAATCTTTTCCTAAAAAGAAGGATTGAGCCGAATAAAGAATAAGTATCCTATACTAATACTAATACTATAGTATTAGTATTTGCATATATCTTTCATATGTACGGATACATATGTACAGATCTTACCTATATGTATATACACAAGATCTAAATACAAGATAAGATCGAAGGGTAAATAACCAAAGATCAAACCAGGGAAGGGCTCCTTTTATCCATCCTGTATATTGTCTTTTTCGTTCTATTTCAAATTGAGGAAAAGATTCTATGATATTCTATCATAATATATATATATTATTGAATATATATATCGAAGTGAATACCCCCGATCCCCCCCCCAAAAAAAAAAATAAGAATCATTTCTTTCAATAGTCACTCATTGTTAGTTAACAATCCTAATGATTGGATCCATATGCTTAATTCTGATAGGAAATAAAAAAAACTATTAAAATCTCGAATGACTATTCATCTATTGTATTTTCATCAAACAGTGGGCGGGAAGACTCTATGGAAAAATCGTGGTTCAATTCGATATTGTTTAACGAAAAGCTAGAACATAGGTGTGGGCTAAGTAAATCAACGGATAGTTCTAATGCTATTGGACATACTAGCGGAAGTGAAGAGCCCATTATAAATGATACGGGGGAAAACATTCCTAGTTGGAGTAATAGCGGCAGTTATACTTTCAATAATGTTGATTATTTATTTGATATCCGGAATATTTGGAGTTTTATCTTTGATGAAACTTTTTTAGTTAGGGATAGTAATGGTGACAGTTATTCCGTATATTTTGATATTGAAAATAAAATTTTTGAGATTGACAATGATAGTTCTTTTCTGAGTGAACTAGAAAGTTTTTTTTCTAGTTATTGGAATAGTGGGTCTAATAGTAACAATCACTACTATTATCATTACATGTATGATACTCAATCTAGTTGGATCAATCACATTAATAGTTGTATTGATAGTTATCTTCGTTTTAAAGTCAGTATTAATAGTTCTATTTCCGGTGGTACCGACAATTATAGTGACAGTTATATTTATAGTTTCATTTGTACTGAAAGTGTAAGTGGTAGTGAAAGCGGGAGTTCGAGTATAAGAACTAGTAGTAATGGCAGTGATTTCAATATAAGAGGAAGATCCAGTGATTTTGATATAAATAAAAAATATAGACATTTATGGGTTCAGTGCGAAAATTGTTATGGATTAAATTATAAAAAATTTTTTAGGTCAAAAATGAATATTTGTGAACAGTGTGGATATCATTTGAAAATGAGTAGTTCAGATAGAATCGAACTTTTGATTGATCCGGGCACTTGGGATCCTATGAATGAAGATATGGTCTCTATTGACCCCATTGAATTTCATTCAGAAGAAGAACCTTATAGAGATCGCATTGATTCTTATCAACGAAAGACGGGTTTAACTGAAGCTGTTCAAACGGGCATAGGTCAACTAAACGGTATCCCGATAGCAATTGGGGTTATGGATTTTCAATTCATGGGGGGTAGTATGGGATCCGTAGTCGGCGAGAAAATCGCCCGTTTGATCGAGTATGCTACTAATCGATCTCTACCTGTCATTATTGTGTGTGCTTCCGGAGGAGCACGTATGCAAGAAGGAAGTTTGAGCTTGATGCAAATGGCTAAAATATCTTCTGTTTTATATAATTATCAATCAAATAAAAAGTTATTCTATGTATCAATCCTTACATCCCCTACAACCGGCGGAGTAACAGCCAGTTTTGGTATGTTGGGTGATGTTATTATTGCTGAACCAAATGCCTACATTGCATTTGCGGGTAAAAGAGTAATAGAACAAACATTGAATAAGACAGTACCCGAGGGTTCACAATCGGCTGAGTATTTATTCGATAAGGGCTTATTCGACCAAATTGTACCACGTAATCCTTTAAAAGGTGTTCTGAGTGAATTATTTCAACTACACGGTTTCTTTCCCTTGAATAAAAATTCAGGAAATTAAAGTATAGCACTAGATTCAATTATTTGTAGCGAACAAGTATTTATATTTAGTTCATACTAATAAAAAAAAACTCCTTATCCTGATCTGAAAAATAGAAATAAGATAAGGAAAGGCTGGGGGAAGAAGAATAAGAAAAAAAAAAATGGAATTTTTTTAAATAAAAGTGGATTATCATCCATATTTATGTAGAAAGATGAATAGGTGCACTTAATTTCATTCTACACTTCTTGCACTTATAATAGATTTCATTAATATTACTTAGAATAGATATACTTATGATAAGATATCTTTATAATAGGTACAAATATGAAATTGGGGCACCCGTTCTATGACAGATCTCAACTTACCCTCTATTTTTGTGCCCTTAGTGGGCCTAGTATTTCCGGCAATTGCAATGGCTTCTTTATCTCTTCATGTCCAAAAAAATAAGATTGTATAGATCCGGCGAGACCAAATCTCATCAATTTATTTCAACACGGTATCATAACGGGATCATAATACGGATATTTATTTAATGTAATATGGTACGATATGTGGCTCTTTTCGAACACAAATGAAAGAGCTGTTTGTTATGCATACGGACATATAATATCTGCATAAATGCATGTATGTATACGCGGGTATAGCTGGTTAAAAATGGATTGGCAAATATTTTAAATAGAAAGTCAACGTATCTAACCAATTACTCCTAATGGTTCTCATCAAAATAGTGCTAGTTGATGAGAGTTACTTCGGGATCAAGAGAAGTAAATTCAAATTCATTTGGATTATATTCTCTCAATTCCAATCGAATGTAAGCGGATCTAATATAGTATGAACGGGCAATCAGAACATATATGGATAGAACTTATAACGGGGTCTCGAAAAACAAGTAATTTTTGTTGGGCCTGTATCGTTTTTTTAGGTTCACTAGGATTCTTAGTGGTTGGAACTTCCAGTTATCTTTGTAGGAATCTGATATCCGTATTTCCATCTCAGCAAATCGTTTTTTTTCCACAAGGGATTGTGATGTCTTTCTATGGGATCGCAGGTCTATTCATTAGCTCCTATTTGTGGTGCACAATTTCGTGGAATGTAGGTAGTGGTTATGACCAATTTGATAGAAAAGGAGGAATAGTGGGTATTTTTCGTTGGGGATTTCCGGGAATAAATCGTCGCATTTTCCTTCGTTTCCTTATGAGAGATATACAATCCATCAGAATGGAGATTAAAGAGGGTCTTTATCCTCGTCGTGTCCTTTATATGGAAATCAGAGGCCAAGGAGCCATTCCATTGACCCGCAGTGATGATAATTTTACTCCACGAGAAATTGAACAAAAAGCCGCCGAATTGGCCTATTTTTTGCGCGTACCAATTGAAGTATTTTGAAATGAACCGAAGAATGAATGTTTTCTCAGCATGAGAGAAGGAACTTGCTAATTCCCTTTTTAATACAACAGAAGTTTCTTCAGAATGTTCATTCGGGCGAAACATATTAGATTTCCTTTCCGCGCTTCGTTGACGAGGCGACCCACATAGAATAAAACAAAAGCAGGAGAACGTATATGGAACAACTATAATAAAAAGCCATTTTTTGTATGCGTATGGGTCCCAACTCCATTTTTTTATATTATACGAGTAAAAAAAAAAAAAGTCTAATCTAATAAGTATGCTTCATCAAATATATCCAAACATTTATTTCGTAATACAGAATTTATCTTTTTAGGCTCAATATTTTGAATTGATACGTTATTCCCGGGCTGTGATTATATGGTGAAACATTTCTAAATAATTAATTGATCCGGGGGGTTGTCTCAAAATCCGAATAATATTCGTTACTTCAACCGGGCTTTCGAGTATTCATCGAGCGGATCAAATGAAGATGAAATTCGTTTGAATTTACCCAATTGAGATATCTTCGGGAATCATATTTATATATATATATATATATATTTTTTTTTATCTGAAAAGGACCCTTATTCTATTTCTATATTCTTTGAAGTAAGTTCAGTAACAACTCACAGATACAAAATGAAAAAAAAAAAAATAAATAAAACGTTGACTTCCCTCCCATATCTTATATCTATAGTATTTTTGCCCTGGTGGGTCTCTATCTCATTTAAGAAAAGTCTGGAACCTGGGGTTACTAATTGGTGGAATACCTGGCAATCCGAAACTTTTTTGAACGATATTCAAGAGAAAAACGTTCTAGAAAGATTCATAGAATTAGAAGAACTATTCCTGTTGGACGAAATGATAAAGGAGTTTCCAGAAACACATATACAAAAGCTTCGTATAGGAATACACAAAGAAACGATACAATTGATCAAAACACACAATGAGTATCATCTACATATCATTTTGCATTTCTCGACAAATATAATAGGTTTCGCTATTCTAAGTGGTTATTTTATTCTGGGTAATGAAGAACTTATCATTCTTAATTCTTGGGTTCAGGAATTCCTCTATAACTTAAGTGACACAATAAAAGCTTTTTCCATTCTTTTAGTTACTGATTTATGGATTGGATTTCACTCGACCCATGGTTGGGAACTTATAATTGGTTCGGTCTACAACGATTTTGGATTGGCTCATAATGATCAAATTATATCTGGTCTTGTTTCCACTTTTCCAGTTATTCTAGATACAATTGTGAAATATTTGATCTTCCATTATTTAAATCGTGTATCTCCTTCACTTGTAGTCATTTATCATTCAATGAATGAATGAAGAACTTATTCGATCTCCTGATATCAATCAAATCAGAATGTTTCTTCGTGTATAAAGAAAGTTTTTTCAATCTTACTTATTCTTTATATTTCTACCTGTTCGAGTTATTCGTCCTATATTCGTACAATTATTCCAGTACAATGGCAGACTCGCGGATGGGGAACTATACTAGCTAGCTACCTTTCTAATTTATTGTAGAAATTACGGAATCAATGATTGGACCATGCAAAATAGAAATAATTTTTCTTGGGTAAAGGAACAGATGGCTCGATCCATTTCTGTATCGATTATGATATATGTAATAACTCGGGCATCCATTTCAAATGCATATCCCATTTTTGCGCAGCAGGGTTATGAAAATCCACGAGAAGCAACCGGACGAATTGTATGTGCCAATTGCCATTTAGCTAATAAGCCCGTGGATATTGAAGTTCCGCAAGCTGTGCTTCCCGATACTGTATTTGAAGCAGTTGTTCGAATTCCTTATGATAGCCAACTGAAACAAGTTCTAGCTAATGGTAAAAAAGGGGCCCTGAATGTAGGGGCTCTTCTTATTTTACCCGAGGGATTCGAATTAGCCCCCCCTGATCGTATTTCTCCCGAGATGAAAGAAAAGACGGGAAATCTAACTTTTCAGAGTTATCGTCCCAATAAAAGAAATATTCTTGTGATAGGTCCCGTTCCCGGTCAGAAATATAATGAAATTGTCTTTCCCATTCTCTCCCCAGACCCTGCTACGAAGAAAGACGTTCACTTCTTAAAATATCCCATATATGTAGGTGGGAATAGAGGGAGGGGTCAGATTTATCCCGATGGGAGCAAGAGTAACAATACAGTCTATAATGCTACATCGACAGGAATAGTAAGCAGAATAGTACGTAAAGGAAAGGGGGGATATGAAATATCCATAGTTGATGCATCGGATGGACATCAAGTGGTTGATATTATACCTCCAGGGCCAGAACTTCTTGTTTCAGAGGGCGAATCCATCAAGCTTGATCAACCATTAACAAGCAATCCTAATGTGGGAGGGTTTGGTCAGGGAGATGCAGAAATAGTGCTTCAAGATCCATTACGCATCCAAAGCCTTTTGCTCTTCTTGGCATCTGTTATTTTGGCACAAATTTTTTTGGTTCTTAAAAAGAAACAGTTTGAAAAGGTTCAATTGTACGAAATGAATTTCTAGATCCAGAGATTTCTTAACATGGAGCTGGTAAAAAGCGCCGAATTATTTTATTGCCGATCGATACAATTATAATTATGTATGATCAAAAAATTCTGTCAACCCCCTTGCTTGCTTTGTTTATACTGTTTTTGCAGGATGTCTGGAATTCATTACTTGTATCCATCCCATTCCTGGTAATAAACAATAGGAATCAAAATACAAAGAAAGAGAGTACAAGGAAAGGTCGGGATAAACAAAAGGAACAAATACTTCTAGTGGGGATTACAGGTCTTCCTCATTTTCTATTCGACACAAGAAAGGGCGGAACCCCTTTCTTGTGTCGTCTTGTATCGAAATAATAATGATTTTTTCTCCCCTTCGTCTGTTCGTCAAAGATTACAATTCCTTCTTTTTCGGGTCTATTGAAAGCCCTTTGTTTAGATTCATAAGAAGTAGTGGACAAACAAAAGGGGTTAGGGCATTGAATAAATAGAACTTCTTCCATTATTCAATTAACCTTTAAACTTCTAACTTAATAAAAGAAAAATTATTCAAACAAAAAATACTTTTACTCTTCCGGTTGAAAAGCAGATTAGATTTTTGCGCGCATCAAAATTATTAATTATTATTGATTATCTCATCAAAGTTTTTATTTTATCTTTCGATTTTTTATAGAGTAAGAGTAAGGCTTTATTAGTATAGTATATAAATGATTTGCAGGATGTCTTATCTGTATAAATCCATATAATATATTATATGGATTTATACAGATAATCGATTCATTACTTATTTTTTTTTTTTGAAAGAGTTAATATTTTTGAGGAACGGCAGAAACTATGAATCAATCAATAGATTCAAGTCTTCAAAAACATCAGAAGAAAAAAGAATAGAGCGGGTTGAAACATCAGAGCCAAGAATCTCTGTTTTGTTATTTCTATGAATATAATATTTGGATTATGTTGACTGGATAACTTTCCAATTTGTATGTTATGGAATACATTAAATGGAATAGATCAGAGTCTCACTCTAAGTCTAAGAGTAAGAACTCCGCGGGGCCTTATCCCCCGATTATAGCGGTAAGGCCCCGCTGAGTTCTTACTTTTTCATGCCTACAATCCGGTCCATCTGATTACTACAGAGATGAGCCCAACCCGGAATATGAACCGTAAAAGAAAATACCTATTGAACCGATCACAGGAATACCAGTTACAGTACCTATCATCCAAAGAGGAATCCTTCCAGTAGTATCGGCCATTTCCCCCACTTTCCTCCACATTTCATCAAATGGTCATGCTAGAGACAAAAACAGTCATGGATAATTATGAGGGTGGTACCCTTCCGAATTGGATATTGGATAAGAGAATTCCTACTATTCTCCTTCTTTCTTCTCAATTGAAGAAATAATTGGAAAATAAAACAGCAAGTACAAAAATGAGTAATAAACCCCAGTATAGACTGGTACGATTCAATTCAACATTTTGTTCATTCGGGTTTGATTGTGTCATAGCTCTATAATTCTTCGAATTAGGTTTATCGTTGGATGAACTGCATTGCTGATATTGACCCTAAAAAAGAAACGGTAGGTACAGCTAGTCCATGAACAGCCAACCATCGCACTGTAAAAATTGGATAGGTTCGATCTATGGTCATTGGAGGCCTCCTAAAAGGATCTACTAAATTCATCGAGTTGTTCCAAAGAATCAAAACGGCCAGTTATTAATGGAATCCCTTGTCGGCTCTCTGTGAAATATTCGTTTGGCCGAGGACTTCCAAACACATCGTAAGCTAAACCCGTACTGACGAATAACCAACCCGCAATGAATAGGGAAGGTATAGTAATGCTATGAATGACCCAGTATCGAATACTGGTAATAATATCAGCAAAAGAACGTTCTCCCGTGCTTCCAGACATGCTGAGCTCCAAAAATTCTTGTACATTTAAAAAAGGAAATAGATTCTGTGAAAGATGAATGGGATCGGTAAATAGAAAACTACTGATATCTCATAATTGTGAGATCGTCAATTTTTAACCGAGGGTGTATTTAGAGTATACCAAATTAGTATAGCTATCCTTCCTCCGGCACAGCAACGCAGTCTCAATTAGTACCGAAATGAAATGGTACATAATTTGTTTCTTCCCTTTTTGTTCCTTGTTTGTATATGCATAACTTTATGTTATGGGATAGATCAATAGAAAATTCTTCAAATTCCTTATAAGATTCCCATTATCGGTTTCGTAATAGATAGAAATTAAAGATCTTGAGAAAGTAAAGTGTAAATTAATAGATTCTAATAATTCATGAAAAATATTATCATATTGACACAATTCAATTATATGCGAAATTTATCAATCCCTTTTATGGTTTAAAATTTTTTTTGTTCGAAACACAATACAATAAAGAATAAATACATTATTATTATGATAGAATAAATACATTATGATAGATAGTATTTGATGAAAGAAACAGAACATAGTTGGAACAATCAATAAATATTCGCGATGCAAGCGTTGTTACATTCGATCAAAAGCAAGGTTCTTTTCTTTATTGATCAAACTAAAAGGACGGAACTCTATAATATCAAAAGACAGGATGTAGAACCTAAAAGGGTAATGGAAGTTCCTCGTCTCCGAATCGAGTTGGACCCGAAATAAAATAAAGTAAGGGTTTTATTTTTTTGATAAATCGTGGGAAACTTTTTTTTTTTATTCTTATTCGAGATATTATGGGACAATTAATCAACCTCTTACTGTACTGAATCAAATAAGTAAAAATAAATAAAAGGCGGTATCGGACCGTTCGATTCAAAATGGATTAGATCCTATTGAAAAAGAAATGATCAAAATTAAAATTATTTAAAAATAAAATTCTTTTATTCAAAAATGACTGAAATAGAATTTCACTTTTTAATGAAGTGACACGATACAGTATTACTATTAATATTATTCTAATTTTTTTTTTATTTCTATCTATGGCACTCTATCTTTTTTAGTGCCATCTATAATGTAATGACTGATGAATCAAGAACTTTCAATTGGAACTAAACTAATCTAGGTAAGTTTTTTATCAACATATGTAGCAAAAGAACGTATCTAATTTAACTCTTTCATGCCTACTATAACTAGTTATTTCGGTTTTCTACTGGCTGCTTCAACTATAACCCCGGCTCTATTGGTTGGTTTGAACAAGATACGACTTATTTGAAATGAATTGAATGAACAATTCATAATCATAAAAATAAATATTTCTCTTAGATTCCAGGTATTCTATAATTCCTTCCCGCGGGCGCGGGAATTGCCAATTCTTGGTCATTGAGATTCACGGATAATTCAGATTAATATTTAGGGATAGATTTTACCCCCCCCCCCCTTTTTTTGTTATTTCCTCAAAAAAATCGAAATGATTGAAGTTTTTCTATTTGGAATCGTTTTAGGTCTAATTCCTATTACTTTGGCAGGATTATTTGTAACTGCATATTTACAATACAGACGCGGTGATCAATTGGATCTTTGATTCAAAAACATTTTTTTTTTTCATTTGACCTCCTCTTCCTTGTGGGAGGTCAAATGAAAGTTGAAATTGAACTTTATGAAGTTATTTTATTGTATGTGATTCGACATAACATAAACAGAATCACGCTCTGTAGGATTTGAACCTACGACATCGGGTTTTGGAGACCCACGTTCTACCGAACTGAACTAAGAGCGCTTTCTTATGATAGGAGATACGAATGTAAGGAAAAGGATTTTTTTGTACCCCAAAAATTGCTTGCATACATACAAAATCAAAATAGATTGATAGATATAGTATGCAAAAATAAAATATTATGTCCAATTTTAATCGATCTCAATTAATCCCTCGTTATTTCCCATAGGAGAAGTAATAGGTAGGGATGACAGGATTTGAACCCGTGACATTTTGTACCCAAAACAAATGCGCTACCAAGCTGCGCTACATCCCTTTTAAAAATTGTTTTACAGTGTCATTGTAAAACATCCCTGTCTCGTTTTCCACATTGTTATTTTATCCTCGATCTATATACAATTTTCTTGCCTTTTTTTTTTTTAGGGACAATAAAATCTCATCTACGGATTCATTGGACATATCCTGCTTAGTTAGGAATTATGCGTAAAAATAAATACAAATGATCTTGAACTACGGCATCTGACTATATAATATATGTATATGTATTACAATAAACAATAAAGAAGGAGGATTTTCAATGCGAGATATAAAAACATATCTCTCCACGGCACCCGTGCTAACTACTCTATGGTTTGGGTCTTTAGCGGGTCTATTGATAGAGATTAATCGTTTATTCCCAGATGCTTTGTCATTTCCCTTTTTTTCATTCTAGTCTAGTTATTGATATGCGAAGAAATTAAGAAAATGAGAGATAAAATTTTATGTGGCGTGACTAATCTTCGCCCTCTCTTTTTTTTTTAGTTCTTTAGGATAAGAAGTAAAGATAAAGAAAAAAATGTATTGAACCTCAGCAAAAATCCAGCGAATCAAAAATCAAATTTGGGAGAATAGAAAGGGAAATATGGGTCCAGCCTAGGGCAGGTTCCACAAAATCATAGCATAGAAAGAAGATACTTAAATAAAATACTTGGATTAGGATAGGAATAATTGATAGTTAGAAAAAAAAAAAAATTGTATTACTTAATTATTATATTACTCTATTAATATAAATTACAAATTAATATTAATTATAACGAAATTTTTATAAATTGAATTAATTTATAGTTAGTAACTTCTATTAATCTTTTTTATTTTCGGATCGAAAATAGAAAGGTTAAGTTAAGTCGATCCAAAATCCAAAGGAGGTTCATGGCCAAGGGTAAAGATGTCAGAGTCAGAGTTATTTTGGAATGTACCAGTTGTGTCCGAAAGGGCGGCAATAAAGAATCGCCGGGCATTTCTAGATATATTACTCAAAAAAATCGACACAATACACCCAGTCGATTAGAGTTGAAAAAATTTTGTTGCTATTGTCACAAATATACGATTCATGGGGAAATAAAGAAATAGATCGAACGGAACGCGTGTTTGATCTTTCCATTCCAATTCCAAGGAACAGAAAGGGGAAGAATTTAACATATATAATATACAAATCAAACCAACCCTATTTTGGCCGGATCTGAAATGAATAAAGAAATAGAATTTTAGAAATAAGGAATAAACCATGGATAAATCCAAGCAACCTTTTCGTAAATCCAAGCTCTCTTTTCGTAGGCGTTTGCCCCAAATTGGATCGGGGGATCGAATTGATTATAGAAACATGAGTTTAATTGGTCGATTTATTAGTGAACAAGGAAAAATATTATCTAGACGGGTGAATAGATTAACCTTGAAACAACAACGATTAATTACTATTGCTATAAAACAAGCTCGTATTTTATCTTCGTTACCTTTTCTTAATAATGAGAAACAATTTGAGAGAGCCGAGTCGATCCCTAGAACTACTGGTCCTAGAACCAGAAATAAATAGGCATATTCCTCAATTGAGTCAAAACTCCAATCGGAACTCAAGCTCAGATTGATGTTTTCTTCGAAAAAGCCTAGAATCCAGATTTTATTGTTGTGTTATAAGAAAAAAATGGGGAAAGAATAAATCTTTTTTTTTTGAAACATGTTCGTTCATTCCTACTACTTAATCTTAATTTATTTTTATTCCATCTTTCCCGGAGTTCATTCTCCGGGGAATTCTGTTTCAATCATTCCTGTATATTACTTTAAAATCTACTTTATTTAATAATCTTATTGGAAATCATGTGAAGACAATTCTTATTTGATATAGCTAGTTGCGCAAGTATTTTACGATTAAGAAGCAATTGCTTCTTGTACAGATTGCGTATTAATCGACTATAACTATAGAATACCTTATTCTCGCGAGTTACTGCATTTATCCGAGTAATCCATAAACGACGAAAATTTCTCTTTTGCCTGCCTCTATCTCGACGAGAAGAAACCAAAGCTCTTATTTTCTGTTGAGTAGTCGTTCGAGTAAGTCTTGAACGAGCCCCTTTAAAGGTTGATGCAAATAAACGAATTTTTGTTCGACGCCTATGAGCTGTATATCCTCGTCTAACTCTGGTCATTGAATCAAATGAAACTTTAATGAATAACTAATTGATTTCTCTTCTTTCAGTCATTCTTCCCCCCTCCCCCCAGTCCATTAATAACAAAACGGATTCTTCCGATATATAAAATATAAATTCCAATGGCTTTTGCTACTATGACCTTCCCAACCACCATTTTTATACTTTCCAGGCATTTAGTTCACCTGGAAATAAGAAATTCTACCGATACAAAAAAAAAAAAAAAATAGTGGGTTCCATCGTTTCTATGGTTACTTCTTAAACGGTGAGGTTCTCTCTATGCACCGGAGCCTCTTCTCTCATTTAATCAAATGGTATTGTTAACTTGTATAGTTCACAGTCTTTGGCTCTACCCATCAATTATACAGTAATAGGCCTTTCACAATAAGAGCTATCATACAGTGACGACATTTAATTATGAAAGTTGGCTAGGTAGCTGACCCTGTTAGTCCGTTCTTTCAAGAATAGGAGCATAATATTTTTGCTTTTTATAATATCATTTCCTCCGCTTAATGGATAACCATTTGCTACCAATGGGGGATTGATTCTCATCTCAAATTGAGGTGATTGGATTTGCACCAATGGAAACCATAAATTCCATACACAATACACAACAATATGGGTAGATGATAGATCTTCGTTTTTAGATAGTAAATTAAATGGCCTTCTTCCACTCTATCTATCCTATTCAATGGTACTAATCCTTGATAGTGATACTGAAAAAATTGTTTCATTTGTTTGAATTCATGATCTAAACGAGTCGCACATACACCCTAGTACATGTTCCTCGACGCTGAGGACATCCTCGAAGAGCGGGGGATTTCGTGACATTTCTTATTGTCTGTCTTGTGTTTCTAATAAGTTGTTTAATAGTTGGCATGTTGTATATATATTCTATATATAGAATTATAGAATGGGTTGGTTTAGATTGATCTTAACCTGATTTATGATTGATGATTATGAATTATTTCTAGTCAATATCAAATCGTGGAAAATTCGAATTATGGTTTGAAATGGCATTGTTGATTTACACGAAATCCTCGGTATTTTGATTTTCGACCGCTACAAGATCAACAATGCCATGAGCTTGGGCTTCTGTTGCTGACATAAAAACATCCCTTTCCATGTCTTCGGATACAACCCACAAAGGGTTGCCGGTTCTTTTTACATAAACCTTTGTGATGGTTTCGCGGAGTTTCAGTAATTCTTCCGCTTCTAGGAGAAATTCCCCTGCTTGTGCCTCATAAAAAGAACTAGCAGGTTGGTGAATCATAACCCTGATGAATTGATATAACATCATTAATGGTTCTTCTATACTCGCATGATTGGGCGGACTAAAGGGATAAAAAATAACAAGAAGAGAAGAAAAAATAGAATTGAACAACCGTACGGGCATCTTTTGTACATTGCATACGGCTCTGCAATGGAATTGACTCCCCCTACTCCCCTCCCCCTTCCATTGAAGAAAGAAATAAAATCCATACCGTCTAGATGGTTGAATAATCCATTTACCGTCCTTCTTTTCGTAAGATAAGAGTAAAAAAAATACTATGATGGTTCTGTTGCTTTATATATATTTATTTATTTCGTCTGTGATTTAGCAATCCCAAAGTGTTTTTCTGATACGATGAAATAAGGAAAAATTGATTTTTTTTTATTTTCGTACTCTTCATTTAATAAATATCATAAAAAGGCTTCTGGTGTGGAAGAAAAATGGTTTGTGACGCGGAAATGTACTCCCGACACATAAGATCCAATCGGAAATAAGCTTTTTTTCTTTTTCATACTACTATCTCGATACAAAATCTCATGTTATGAAAAAACAATAATGGTTTGTTCATATCGAACTGAAAGTGCCATGCTATTATTACTTATTATTCATATTTTATTCATATTCGATTATTCATATTTAATATGGTGAAGGCAGAGTTTTTTTCAAATAAAAACCCATTGGCGCCAAGCGTGAGGGAATGCTAGACGTTTGGTAATTTCTCCTCCAACCAGAATGAAAGATCCCATTGAAGCAGCTAACCCCATGCATATTGTATGTACTTCGGGTGGTACAAATTGCATAGTATCATAAATGGCTATTCCTGGTATTACCCATCCGCCGGGAGAGTTTATAAACAAATAAAGATCCCTAGTATTATCTTCTATACTGAGATATACCATGAGACCAACAAGTTGATTTGATATCTCGCTATCAACTTCTTGGCCTAAAAAAAGTAATCTTTCTCGATGAAGTCGGTTGATTAGGACAAAATTGTATCCCTTAGGAACCGCACGTGCACCTTTGAATGCATACGGTTCAAAAAAAGATTGCGAACAAAAAAAATCAATGTGTCGATTCAAGTCTTATTTCTTTTTTTTGTAACCGGGTTTTTTCTAATGAAGGGCGGGCTTTTTTCTATTTTTCTAAAAAAAGGAGGCCCCTCCCTAAAAAAAAATTTACCGAACTTATTGAACTAACCCCCATTGATGTATTGTTTCATCGAGATTCAAATCACGATGTCATTTTCTTGTTCCTGAATGGGCCCTTTCAATTCTTTTAGGTTCATGTTCTACTCCGGGTAAAGATCTGTCGGAATTCTATTTGCACATATAGGGCAAATGATCTCAGTACCACTTCTTTTTCTACTTTTTCTTTTTTTTTTTTGTTTCATGCTTTCTCTCAGCTATTCGATGTCTTCATCATACTATTATTTCTATTTCATTGATTGTCAGTTTGAAATCATTCCTATAGTAAGCATAAGAATGTTTATGATACAAGTAGTAATTGTACATTACCAATTTGGTATTTTCTGAACGGAGCCTGGATACTTTATTTTATCGGTCCAAGTCAACCATAAATTCTTCTAATTGATAATATGGATCCCCAATATAAATGGATCTAATTGTACTTCACGCTCCGAATGATTGATGATTCAATCAATATTTCTTGGGCAAAACAGAGGATATCTCGATCGGGGAAGAGAACGGGTAAATTCCATATGACCCAATATGTCTGACAAGTCGCACTATACGTCAACCCAAACCGCATCTTCCTCTCCAGGAGTCCGAAAAGGTACTTTTGGAACACCAACGGGCATAAAATGAAAGAAAAAAAAAAATGAAGTACTATATTTCACTTTAATATGGAAACGTAACAATGGGTTTATTGTCTTCATCATTTTTTTCTTTTTATTCTATTTTATCCATATTATACATAGATTGTATAATTTATAGAAGAATACAGAATGAACAAATTTTAACGAATGGGTCAATCATGTGAATGATAAACAAGTATCTATGCATTCGTTCCAAAAAAATGGGATCAATCCCCATTGCGTATTGGTACTTATCGGGTATAGAATAAATCTGCTTCTCTTTGTTCTTACGAACAGAAATGTTCCCTTATTTTTAATGGAACGGAATAAATATTAACCCTTTCTTATACAGAATCTACTAAAAAGATTAGGTACCGAGTATAGTCTTTTCCAATGCGATAAAGTTACATAGTGTCTATTTTTTTTTTTTTTTGATAAGGGGGTCTTTCATGGGTTTGCCTTGGTATCGTGTTCATACTGTCGTATTGAATGATCCCGGTCGATTGCTTTCTGTCCATATAATGCATACAGCTCTAGTTTCTGGTTGGGCCGGTTCGATGGCTTTATACGAATTAGCGGTTTTTGATCCCTCTGACCCCGTTCTTGATCCAATGTGGAGACAAGGTATGTTCGTTATACCCTTTATGACTCGTTTAGGAATAACCAATTCATGGGGCGGTTGGAGTATTTCAGGAGGAACTATAACGAATACGGGTATTTGGAGTTATGAAGGTGTGGCGGGGGCACATATTTTGTTTTCTGGTTTGTGCTTCTTGGCAGCTATCTGGCATTGGGTATATTGGGACCTAGAAATATTCTCTGATGAACGTACGGGAAAACCTTCTTTGGATTTGCCAAAGATCTTTGGAATTCATTTATTTCTCTCAGGATTGGCTTGCTTTGGCTTTGGCGCATTTCATGTAACAGGTTTGTATGGTCCTGGAATATGGTTGTCCGATCCTTATGGGCTAACTGGAAAAGTACAACCTGTAAATCCAGCGTGGGGCGCGGAAGGTTTTGATCCTTTTGTTCCGGGAGGAATCGCCTCTCATCATATTGCAGCGGGTACATTGGGCATATTAGCGGGCCTATTCCATCTTAGTGTCCGTCCGCCTCAACGTCTATACAAAGGATTACGTATGGGCAATATTGAAACTGTACTTTCCAGTAGTATCGCTGCTGTTTTTTTTGCGGCTTTCGTAGTTGCTGGAACTATGTGGTATGGCTCAGCAACTACCCCAATCGAATTATTTGGTCCCACTCGTTATCAGTGGGACCAGGGATACTTCC
>CANTAL010000430.1:27500-32500 GCA_947650365.1 Chamaelirium japonicum | reverse complement strand
TTCTTTTTCCTCTGCCTGTAGAAAAGGAATAAATAAATCAATCAAATTACGAGAAGCTTCATAAAGTGCTTCCTTAGGAGTTAAACTTCCATTCGTCCATATTTCTATAAAAAGTATCTCTTGTTTTTCATCCCCATTCCTATAAGAATGAATACTATGATTTGCATTTCGAACAGGCATGGATACAGAATCTATAGGATAACTTCCATCTTGAGATTGAGAGTGATTTGTGAATTTCATATGATATCCGCGATCTCTCTTGATTTGTAATCCAATACACAAATCAATGGGTTCCGTCAGGTTAGCTATATGCTGTGTCGTGTCAACTATTTCCACAGAAGGTGGCGCGACTATATCCTGAGCGGTTACGTATTTAGGACCCCTGACGCAAATGGATGCGTCTCTAACTCCATAGAGATTACTTCTCAATACAATTTCTTTCAAATTTATTAAAATTTCGTGTACTGATTCTTCAATACCTACTATCGTAGAATATTCATGTGGTACCTTCTCGGATTTTGCGCGTGTGATACATGTTCCTTCTATTTCTCTAAGTAAAGCCCTTCGCATGGCAATACCTATGGTATCGGCCTGACCTTTCATAAGCGGGGACAGAATGAAACGACCATAATAAAGACGCTTACTGTCTACTCTTGATTCAACACACTTCCACTGTAGTGTTCGAATGGATCCTGCTACTTCCCCTCGAACCATACTAATATTATTATTTGATCAGATCATTGAATCATTTATTTCTCTTGAAATCGGTTTAAGTCTTATTTCTACACACGTCTTTTTTTAGGAGGTCGACACCCATTATGTGGCATAGGTGTTACATCACGTACGAAACTTAATAGTATACCACTTCTACGAATGGCTCGTAATGCTGCATCTCTTCCGAGACCGGGGCCTTTTATCATAACTTCTGCTCGTTGCATACCCTGTACTGTACGAATAGCATTGAATGCTGCTGCTTGAGCAGCATAGGGTGTTCCTCTTCTTGTGCCCTTGAATCCAGAAGTACCCGCGGAGGCCCAAGAAACCACCCAACCTCGTACATCTGTAACAGTTACAATAGTATTGTTAAAACTTGCTTGAACATGAATAACTCCTTTTGGTATTCTACGTCCATTCTTACGTGAACCAATTCTTGGTATAGGTTTTGTCATATTTTATTATCTCATAAATATATGAGTCAGGAATATATAGAAAGATACGGAGATATCTATCTCATGTTAAAACAGATCCTTTCTTTTTACACGGATCCTTCCTTTAGTCCGAGGAAGTTCTTTTTAGAAAGATTACCCTTGTCTTTGTTTATGTCTCGGATTGGAACAAATCACTCTAATCTGTCCGCGCCTACGGATCAGTCGACATTTTTCACAAATTTTACGAACAGAAGCCCTTATTTTCATATTTCTCATTCCTTCCCTTAATTCTGAATCTGCCCCTTTGAAAAGAGTTTCTTTATTTTTTAACCTCGAATTGTATCCCCACGAAAGAAATGTTTCAAAAAATCACCTAATCGTTCGAATCTTTGTTGCGAAGTCTATAAATTATACGTCCCCGGGTTGAATCATAACGACTTACTTCGATTTTTACTCTATCTCCTGGTAGTATCCGTATAAAACTGCTCCGGATCTTCCCCAAAACATAACCTAGAATTCGATCTTCATTATCTAAACGGACTCGGAACATGCCGTTTGGAAGTGATTCGATAATTAAACCTTCATGAATCAATTTTTGTTCTTTCATTCCGGGTAACCCCCTTGAAGTATCAACTAATAGAGGAAGGGTTATATAACTCACTTTTCCTCTCTATTTCACAAATAAATGGGAAGGAAGTTAGAGATAAAATTAGGATACCGGAGGGGGAGGATCACCATATATAACACAAAATTTCTCCCCCAATTCTTTCCAGTCGAGCTTCTCGATCTGTCATTATACCTCGAGAAGTAGAAAGAATTACAATCCCCATTCCACCTAAAATCTTAGGAATTCGTTGATAGTTGGAATAGATTCGTAGACCGGGTCGGCTGATACGCTTGAAAATAGTTCTATATATTCTTTTTCTAGTCCTTCTATGTCGCAGGGTTGAAACCAAGAAATATTTGTTACCTTCCTGATGTTTCCGAACGTTTTCAATAAAACCTTCTCGTAGAAGTATTTTAACAATGTTTTCGGCAATATTAGTAGATGCTATTCGAACCGTTCCTTTTTTATCTATGTCAGCATTTCTTATAGAAGTTATTATATCGGCAATAGTATCCTTACCCATGACGAACTATAATTATTTGTACCTCCTAATTTTGATACAATCAACATGTTTTTTTCTTTGTTTTATTTTTATTTTATCATTATATATAATATTATATATTATTCAAATTCAAATTATTATTATTATATTACTATTATATTACAAAGTATATGCGTGAGACACAATCTACTAATTGATCTATTTCAGATACCCTACTAGATCATAATCTAATCTACTGGTATTTATAATACTTCGGAAGCTAATGAAACTATTTTAGTAAAACTCAGTTGTCTCAATTCCCGAGCGATCGCACCAAAAACTCGAGTTCCTTTTGGATTTCCTTCTCGATCAATAACAACTGCGGCATTGTCATCATATCGTATTATCATACCGTTGTCACGTTTGAGTTCTTTACATGTACGTACAACTACAGCCCTAATTATTTCTGATCTTTCTAGAGACATATTTGGTACTGCTTCTTTAATTACAGCAACAATAACGTCACCAATATGAGCATATCGGTGATTACCAGCTCCTATGATTCGAATACACATCAATTTTTGAGCTCCGCTGTTATCCGCTACATTCAAAAGGGTCTGAGGTTGAATCATATCATTTTATTTGAATCTGTTATTTCAATTCAAAGGAAAAAGAGAAATATTGTCTGTCCAGAAATAAATAAACTTGCGCTTTTCATCCTCAATACCCCCCCTTTTTTTTTTTTATTTCTACATCCCTATCCTGCAATAACAAATTGAGTTCGTATAGGCATCTTGCACGCAGCTATTGAAATAGCTGCTCTGGCTGCGGTTTCTGAGACTCCGCCCATTTCATAAAGTATTCGACCCGGCTTAACAACGGATACCCAATATTCGGGGGATCCCTTTCCCGAACCCATACGTGTTTCCGTGGGTCTTACTGTAACGGGTTTGTCGGGAAATATACGTACCCATATTTTTCCACCACGACGCACATATCGTGTCATTGCCCTTCGTCCTGCTTCTATTTGTCTAGCCGTGATCCAGGCGGGTTCAAGTGCCTGAAGAGCGTATCTTCCAAAACAAATATGATTGCCTCGACAAGATATTCCCTTCATTCTTCCTCTATGTTGTTTACGAAATCTGGTTCTTTTGGGGTTATAGTAGATGGTTGTTTCTTAATTCCATCTCTACTGCAGAACCGGACATGAGAGTTTCTTCTCATCCAGCTTCTCGCGAATGAAATGATTCAAGAATATTCCATATACACATCTATTTAATAGATATTAGTAATGTAATGAATGGGATTTATTGATATTTAATTTGTTTTTGTTATATAGTAAGCTGTATATCTTGTATATACAGCCGACGTATATATTTCTTTTATGTATATTTATACATATACATATACATAATGATTTTTTATAACATAACGAATCCTTATTTTTACCTTTATCAATCACGCCCGTAATCCAATAAATAAAAAATAAAGGTTTCGCGGGCGAATATTGACTCTTTCTTGATTCATTCGTCGGGTCAATCCATGACCTTTCAGAATAAATCAATTTGTTCTTGGTTCGTTCCGCCATCCCACCCAATGAATCATTAGGATTCGTTTTCAATAGAATCCTATACAATCACAGGTTCTGTCGTTCTCATAGCTTCTCTATTAATGGTTAGGCCTGAACTCTGCAACGGAGCCCCCCCAAAAATTCGTTCCGGGATCAATCTCCTCAGTTTCTATTAACCCGGGGCTCTTTATTATTTATATTAGTATTGATGCTTTATCTTATTACGTATTAATGCTTTATCACACTGCCTTTTCTTTTATGAGATGATTCATAGACCATACATATTGGAATCATATATCATTTATATTTTTTGTCTCCCTTTCTATCATCTTCCATTTATCCACATCCCTATATTTGTGCTTCACAACCTAGAATTAGATTTATATATATATATTAATATTATTATATATTATATATATATATGATTTATGGAAAAAATTTCAGTTGCTACAACTATATGATCGATCCAGTCATATAGTGACTGTTTCTTGGAATCTCGACAATACGAAGCAATAAGTTTATTATTAGTTTATATAGTTACTAAGTTGATAGCACCCACATAGTAGGGGTCGGGTCGTTCAATTCTTTTCTTTGAATCCCAACTAAAAACTTTAAAGAAAAAACTAACGAGTCACACACTAAGCATAGCAATTAATTATACTAAATTAAATAGTCAATCTAATTTTTATTCAACCTTATAGAATTTGAATTGTTCATTTTTGTTTGATTTAATTGAAAAAGAATGAAACAGTTTTTCATTTTTTCTTCTATCACTGGGCATAATGGTAAGACAAATAAAGGTCCATTACTCCTCGTTTACAAATATCCAAATTTTTATGCCTAATACTCCATAGATAGTTCGAATTGTATAGGAACAATGATCAATTTTAGCGCGAATTGTTTGTAGGGGAACCCTACCTTCTCTGATCCATTCGACACGTGCAATTTCTTTTCCGTCGATACGTCCTGCGATTTGCACTTGAATTCCTTTTGTATCCGTTTGTTCAGTTAATTCAATAGCTTTTTTCATTGCCTTTCGAAACGAAACTCTACTTTTTAATTGTAAAGCTATATATTCCGCAAGAATATTAGGTTGTCCATAAGGTTTTTCAACTCTTGTGATAGCAATGCTAAGTCTCCGGTTCACAGAATGAAATTTCTTTTGTATATTCATCTGTAATTCTTCCATTCCTT
>CANTAL010000429.1:42500-119482 GCA_947650365.1 Chamaelirium japonicum | reverse complement strand
ACACTAGATCGCGTGTTCGATCGAACGGCCAGTAACAGTTTTCGCTGTTACTGTAGCCGCTACAGTAACAGCGAAAGCTGTTACTGTCGCTCGATCGGACGGGTGGGCAGATCGGACGGTCGGGTTGCGGTGCGGTGCAAGCTGTGCGCGGTGCGGGAGCGGGGAGCGGGATTACCTTCAGCCGTTTGATCCGATTTAATCGGACGGTCGTGGCTCCGCAGCGCAATTCCTCGCGGCAGCGCACAGCGCAACCAAGCATACCTCTATATATATATATATATATATATATATATATATATATATATATATATATATATATATATATATATATATATATATATATATATATATATATATATATATATATATTATATGGATAAAGGCAACCTACATCCAGGTGTAGCAAAGAATGCTACACCCCAATGATGTTTGATCACTCTAGAAGTTTTAAAATTTGGTGATTTTTGGTGTATGTTTTCTCTAGGGTAAGGTGATCATCCTCACCAAATTTAGCAAATTCTAAAACTTGTAGGACCATCAAATTCAAAAACTTGTATTTGCTGATTTTTGGTGAG
Organism: Chamaelirium japonicum; assembly: GCA_947650365.1. Taxonomy (NCBI): domain Eukaryota; kingdom Viridiplantae; phylum Streptophyta; class Magnoliopsida; order Liliales; family Melanthiaceae; genus Chamaelirium; species Chamaelirium japonicum. The sequence continues at coordinate 118,907 of CANTAL010000429.1, read as the reverse complement.
GATGATCATCTTACCCTAGAGAGCACATCCACCAAAAAGCATCAAATTCTAAAATTTCTGGGGTGATCAAACACTATTGGGGTGTTACGGGTGTAGCATTCTTTGGTACACCCGGGTGCAGGGTCCCTGCCCTCTCTCTCTCTCTCTCTCTCTCTCTATATATATATATATATATATATATTATAGAGAGAGAGAGAGAGAGGAATGGGATGCTGCCTATCAAAACAGCGTTTTTGCTGCTTTGATATATTGTTTGACCATCCTAGAAGTTTTGGAATTTGATGAAATTTGGTGAGGGTGTTGTCTAGGGTAAGATGATCATCCTCACAAATTTTCATCAAATTCCAAAACTTCTAAGAGGGTCAAATGGTCGAAGCAAAATCTGCAGATTTTTAACGGTGACTGCAGACGACTGATTTTGCTTCGACCATTTGAACCCCCTAGAAATTTTGGAATTTGATGAAAATTTGTGAGGATGATCATCTTACCCTAGACAACACCCTCACCAAATTTCATCAAATTCCAAAACTTCTAGGATGGTCAAACAATATCTCAAAGCAGCAAAAAATGCTGCTTTGATAGGCAGCATCCCATTCCTCATATATATATATATATATATATATATATATATATATATATATATATATATATATATATATATATATATATATATATATATATATATATATATATATAATATAAAGGGCTGTTACGTTGAGCTGTGAGCTGCGGTAGGAGAAAATGAGCTGCGGGTATTTTGACCCCCCTAGAAGTTTTGGAGTTTGATGAAATTTGGTGAGGGCGTTGTCTAGGGTAAGATGATCCTCACCAATTTTTATCAAATTCCAAAACTTCTAGGGGGTCAAATGGTCGAAACAAAATCTGCAGATTTTAATGGTGACTGTGGACGAAAGATTTTGCTTCGACCATTTGACTCCCCTAAAAGTTTTGAAATTTGATGAAAATTGGTGAGGATGATCATCTTACCCTAGACAACACGCTGACCAAATTTCATCAAATTCCAAAACTCCTAGGGGGGGTCAAAATATCCGCAGCTCACTTTCTAAACCGGCAGCTCATAGCTCATTGTAACATTCCTCTCTTCTCTCTCTCTCTCTCTCTCTCTCTCTCTCTCTCTCTCTCTCTCTCTCTCTCTCTATATATATATATATATATATATATATATATATATATATATATATATATATATTAAGACAGTGAATTATTAAAAGGTTTTCCTTTTTTTTTTTCTTTCCTCGATCACAGGCAAAAGTATTAAGGGAGTATCCTTCAGAGCTCAGACTTGTAACCTTGATATTCATCATGGGCGCGGTGCAGGGCACAGTGGTCGCCCTTGTGGTGGTGCGCGGTAGCATGGCAGCTTGGTCTTTCGGCTGGGATGTGAAGCTCCTTGGCATAGTTTACGCGGTAAATAAACTTCATTGAAAATAAAAATCAAATGATTGGAAAACAAAAGGCTTTTATAGTTCCCAAAATGCACTCAAATTCAGTGGATGACATGCATATATCTGTTCGAATGATGTGCAGGCTGTTGTTGGTTCAGGTCTCGTGTACTGCTTTCAAGGAACTGTGATGAAGCAAAAGGGGCCGGTCTTCGTCGCGTCTTTTACCCCCCTAAGCATGATCATTGTGGCGACAGCCGGATTGTTTTTATTAGCGGAGGACTTGACTGTGGGCATGTAAGAACCTTCCTCTCATTTCCATGATCCATCTCGCACTGTTAGTTCCTTCGCTAAGCGGTGGATTCCTGATTGCATGCAGGCTGATAGGAGCAATTCTCATAATTTTTGGGCTGTATATGGTGGTGTGGGGGAAGAGCAGGGATGAACAGAGGCACCCCATGATCAGACCATAGCAGTCTGTGCATGAAGTTTCCATTTGTGAATAGTTAGTTTATAAAGAAGACAATAGCTAGCTTTGGAGTGATCAAATTAGATTTGCTCACTCCTGTAGTATTATTAATTATATCTTCGATCTTATGATGATAATCAGTACCTTATTGTCACCAAGGTTTCATTGTGGTCTTCAATCTCCAATCATGAAGCACTTAAGACCACGTAATTTCAAATTTTCATTAGACTTAAAAATGGAAAAATCATTTTGTTAGTTGGTATAACAATCATGTAACAGTATATTCCAGATGATCTACATATGTCAATGACAGCAAATTTTTTTGGGGGGGGGGGGGGTAGAAAAGACACCTTTCATTAATTAGAACAAAAAATTACAACAAAACAGTAGGAGTCGCCATGGAGCGAACGCCACTGAAAATCAAGTACACACCCATAGCGAATCAACATCGACATTAATCCCCCAAAACTCTCTCTCTCCTCTCTCTCTCTCACACACTCAAACGCACCGCACCGCACAATCATCATTCCTTCTCGTAAAATTTTCGGTGAAACTACCCGAGGGCCATACATTAGGAAAGCTTTGGTGTAGGTCATTACAATGGATCATGGTGCCACCCTAATTAAGAGGGTAGTCCATGTAACATTGATATCAACCGGAGGGGTACCAGAGTTCACTAAAACAGAGAGTGTCTTAATCGGCGGCTGATAATGGCTGTTTATGTGCTTTTTTGACAGCCTAGCTGCCGATATAGGTGGGCGCATTAGGATTAGTAGCAAAAACAATAGTAGGTGGACGCATTAGGATTAGTAGCAAAAGCCATAAACATCAATGACTATTGCTTATGGTGGCCTTTAAAAGGCGGCAAGGCTATCCAAATTTGATTCCGCTTTTTGCAGTGGTTGCACTAGCTACCGATATTTGAAATTAAAAAAAAAAAAGGTAATGTGTGAAAGGTCCCTCTAACATATCGATTTTAGTGATAAGGACAACCAACATGAGTAATTAGCTTTAGTTCCTTTATATATAAACTACTAGTAAGAAACCCGGGCAATGCCCGAATAAATTAAACTTTATACACGTCGCTTGTCACATACGACATCACAACCGTCCGAAGAAATTCACAATCTGAAGTGAGTATGATTCACTTGTTAGACAGAGCGAGAGAATATACTAATGAATTTTCTATTTAGCATCAAATGATCATTAAATATCATTGAATGAGATTTCTATAGTGGGTTTTTAATAGGAATTTTGAGAGATAGCTTGGTACACACAGGTGAGGAATATTTTGGGTCTTTAAAAGAGGTCCATGTGTCAAGAGTAGTGATACATCGCGGCCGGTAACGTGCGGGCTTAATCTGCGGCTGCCCCCTTCGGAGGTATTTTTAGATTTTTTTTTTGGAGGTTGATCAACATGTCATAAGTAGTATGCCTATCAAGTTTCATCAAATTCTGAAACCTCTAGGGGGTTTTTGCACAAGGTTTTGCAAATAAGGAGTTTTTCACTGGATCGGCCCTCTCTCTCTCTCTCTCTCTCTCTCTATATATATATATATATATATATATATATATATATATATATATATATATATATATATATATATATATATATATATATATATATATATATATATATATATATATATATATATATAGAGAGAGAGAGAGAGAGAGAGAGAGAGAGAGAGAGAGAATACGGGGTATGAGCTGACAGCCCATTTGCTGAAATAGGCTGTCAACAAGAGCCGTCCGATCGATTGATCACCACCGTTCAAAAAAAAAAACCCAACAAAACAGCTGTTAACAATTGTTAACAGCTGCACTGCCATCGTCCCCCTCCAGCCCCTTCACCGACCCGGCAGCCCTCCGGCGACCCCCGACCCCTCCGGCGACCTCCGTCCCCACCGGCAGCACCCCGGCGGAGACCCGACCGTCGATGACATCCCGGCAGACACCCCGGCGGACACCCGACCCCCCGGAGGACATCCGGCGACCCTGTCCCCCTCTGGCAACCCTCCGACACCCTCAGGCAGCCCTCCCGGAGCCGGGGTGGCTGTCGGAGGAGACCGGGGGCGCAGGTCGCTGTAGGTCGGAGCCGGGCGCAGGGCGCCGGAGGAGACCGGGGGCGCAGGTTCGGGGGGCAAGGGTCGGGGGCGGACGGGGGGCCGGGACGGAGGCGGGCGCCGGAGGGGACCGGGGGCGCAGGGGGCTGGAGGTCAGAGTAGGGCGCAGGGCGCCGGAGGAGACCGGGGGCGCAGGTCCGGGGGGCAGGGGTCGGGGGCCGGGACGGAGGAGGCGCCGGAGGGGACCAGGGGCGCAGGTCCGGGGGGCAGGTGTGGGGGAAAATCTTCGTGCCGACCCGAAGACTCTCGCAGCACCAGTCAATTGAAGGTTCGAGTTGAAGATCGTTGATCGATCTGTCAATTGGATTTGAAGTTACCTCTTTCGATATGTAAACAGAGAGGCAATCAGAGAGAGTTTGACACAAGAGATTGATCTCGGAGTTCAGCCGAAGCCTACGTCTCCGTGCTATAGGGAGCAACCCGAATTCACTAACACTTATGCTGGAGTGATCTCGACAGGCCGAGTATCACTGTAAACACTGATCTCTTCGAGAGAAAAAGAAGATCAAAGAGAGGTGGAAGATGGGAAGTTGGAAATCCCAGAGCTCTGGTTTTAGAACTGAGAATTCGATCTCAGATTCGATCCTTTTACATTCGAAGGCTCTGCTATTTATAGGATTCCCGGGGAGGAATTCCGGGGCAAATGGCGGTTTTTGCTGTCGTATCTGGGGATCCTCCAGGTAAAGCTGGTGGGCTCCGCTGCCATCTTCTGGGGGTTTCTACAGGTTCGTGGGCCTATCGGACAGGGCCGATGGGTCCCGCGGTGGCCCTCGTGGGCCCACCAGGCAGGGCCGGTGGGTCCCGTGGTAGTCTTCGTGGGTCCACCAGGCAGGGCCGGTGGGTCCCATGGTAGTCTTCGTGGGCCCACCAGGCAGGGCCGGTGGGTCCCGTGGTAGTCTTCGTGGGCCCACCAGGCAGGGCCGGTGGGTCCCGTGGTAGTCTTCGTGGGCCCACCAAGCAGGGCCGATGGGTCCCGCGGTAGTTGGTATACTTCTGCCAAAATTTGCACCCACAGTTACCCCCTCCAAGTTAGCTAGAGTTCGTTCTGGCTGGCTTGGATTTGGTGCAAAAAATAGCAATCCCCTGTCGCAAAAGGCATGACGAAGCTTGTCGAGTGTTAGCATAAAAAAGGACTAACCGGTCAATTTTGATTGATCGGTCAATTTTGACCGATCGGTCAATTTTGACCGATCGGTCAAATTTTGACCGATCGGTCAAAATTCAACCGGTCAAGAATCGGGTGATCGGTCAAAGAACAGGGTTTTTTGACCGATCCAGTAGGAAATTTGACCGATCGGTTGAAATTTGACCGATCGGTTAATTTTTGACTGATCGGTCATATTTGACCGATCGGTCAAATTTTGACCGATCGGTCAAAATTCAACCGGTCAAGAATAGGGTGATCGGTCAAAAAACATGGTTTTTTGACCGATCCAGTAGGAATTTTGACCGATCGAATGATTTTTGCCGATCGGACAAGTTTGTCCGATCGGTAAAAATTATCCGATCAAGGTTCGAGTGATCGGCAAAAAACCTTGGTTTTTTGCCAGATCCAGTAGAAATTTGACCGATCGAATGATTTTAGCCGATCGGTCAAGTTTGATCGATCGGTTAAAAAATATCCGGTCAAGGTTCGAGTGATCGGCAAAAAACCTTGGTTTTTTGCCAGATCCAATAGAAATTTGACCGATCGAATGATTTTAGCCGATCGGTCAAGTTTGACAGATCGGTTAAAAAATATCCGGTCAAGGTTCGAGTGATCGGCAAAAAACCTTGGTTTTTTGCCAGATCCAGTAGAAATTTGACCGATCGAATGATTTTAGCCGATCGGTCAAGTTTGACCGATCGGTTAAAAAATATCCGGTCAAGGTTCGAGTGATCGGCAAAAAACCTTGGTTTTTTGCCAGATCCAGTAGAAATTTGACCGATCGAATGATTTTAGCCGATCGGTCAATTTTGACCGATCGGTTAAAAAATATTCGGTCAAGGTTCGAGTGATCGGCAAAAAACCTTGGTTTTTTGCCAGATCCTGTAGAAATTTGACCGATCGAATGATTTTAGCCGATCGGTCAAGTTTGACCGATCGGTTAAAAAATATCCGGTCAAGGTTCGAGTGATCGGCAAAAAACCTTGGTTTTTTGCCAGATCCAGTAGAAATTTGACCGATCGAATGATTTTAGCCGATCGGTCAAGTTTGACCGATCGGTTAAAAAATATCCGGTCAAGGTTCGAGTGATCGGCAAAAAGCCTTGGTTTTTTGCCAGATCCTGTAGAAATTTGACCGATCGAATGATTTTAGCCGATCGGTCAAGTTTGACCGATCGGTTAAAAAATATCCGGTCAAGGTTCGAGTGATCGGCAAAAAACCTTGGTTTTTTGCCAGATCCAGTAGAAATTTGACAGATTAGTTGAAAGTTTTGAACCTGCCCTTAGAGAGGGTTTCGTAACTGTTCCGTTCTTCGATCTTCTGGCAGAGTTTTGATCATTGATGGAGTTTGATCTTTCCTGTGTTGAGTCTTTGGTTGGTTTGAATGAGGCTTTTGACCGGTGGTCCGGTTTACTCAGACCGGTGGCTTGCTTGGACCGTTTGGTTCACGTGGACCGGTGGTCCGACGTTTCGTCTGGTCCGACGGTTCGCCTGATTTTGCGCAAGCTGTGGATGGATGCCACGTGTTCCTATAAAAACACGCGATTTGATATGGTGAAGACACGTGTCTCCTCGATTTGCGTACCTGTTCTACCTTGGGTATATGAGTTTCACTGGCTGTCATTTTTGCCTCACGCTTCAAAATTTTTTCGAAGTCCAGACTTTTTGCTCCCGATTTCTGCTTTTGCTCGATCGATCAGATGGCGTCTTCTGGAAGCTCGAAGAAGTCAGGCGGGGTCCCTTCGAAGAGGAAAGGGAAAGAGATTGTTGAGGTTCCATCCTCTCCGAAGGGCGGCCGCGGCAAGGGCAAGGCTGTGCTTGCCGAACTGGGGCAGCTGGGAAAAAGACACCAAGGAGTAGGGTTTGCTTCAGCGCCATCGAGGCCAGAGCATATCCCTAAAGTACAGTTCGTTCCGGGCCCGCTCATGTCTCTGTCAGAGGAAAATGAGTATGTATACAATACTGGTGGCGAGTTCACAGATTCAAAGAGGAAGAAGTGGCAGACATTGCTCTCTTTCTTCACCGAAGGAAGGGTGCAACCTTCGCTCCCCAGCATTCAGACTGCATTCGGCATTGACAAGAAGACCGTCTTCACCAGCTTTGCTAGCAATGAGAAGGTCATGGGAACCATCGTAACCATCGGCCAACTCAACTGCGGTCTGCGTCTACCGTTGCCACCCTTTGCGGCAAGATTACTGAACACTTCTGGCCTTTGCCCGGGGCAGGTCACTGGAAACGCCTGGCGAATTATCTACGCATTCTGCCGCGTGGAGTCGGATTTTCAAGAGGACTTGAAGGCGTGCTACTCCAGCATTCCGGAAGGTGAAGACGCTCGGATCGAGCTTGGATACTTCTTCTTCCACTATCGATGGGCTTACAGAAAGGACAGCCCATTCTACAATTTGACCGGTGTATCTCCACTGCGCCCGCTAACTGATACAGTCCCTTCGGACAAATTGTATACAGATTGGCCTATCTCTGTTACCGGCGCATGGACACCCATCTCAGTGCCCGATACCCCCCGAGGTGAAGTGCATGACGCAGTGAAGATGTACAGCGAGGGAGGCATCTTTGCCTGGACCTCCGAGAGGGCTGGAGCAATCGATAACTTATTTCTGGAGTTGACCTGTGGAACCAGGTCGTGGAAGCAGTTCTCCAACTGCCCCGTGAGATATGGCAAGGCCAATCTCCTCCACCGATCAAAGGATAGATATGAGGACAATGAAGTCCTATACTCTGACTATGAGGAGGACCCCCATTCGGGTAAGATTATTCGGAAGGTTCGGGCCGAGAAGAAAATCTATACTGCAAGGCGCCGATTGCCTACCGTGGATGAGAAGCTGGTGATCCAAAGAGGCCCAGTGAAGAAGAGAAGAAAGACCCTCATCAAGCAAAAGGAAGATGAAGGCCAAGGGAAGAAAATTGAAGATGAAGAAGAAAAGGAGAAAAAGGGAAGCGTCGAGGAAGATGAAGAGACTGAAAATGTCAGCCACGACAACAGTGGTAATGACGAGGACGAGGAAGGGAGCGGCGAGGATGATCTGTCTTCCACCCCCTCTGGTGGAGATGGTGAGAATGGGGGTGGTGAGGAAGAAATTCCTCCCACCCCCACTGGTGGTGCAACAGGGGAAGACTCGATTCCTATTCCCATTGACGAGGTTAAAGCCCGTCAAATGGAGGAAATTCTCGACATAGAAGGTGATGGCCCAAAGGCGGTTCCCACCTACAAGTTTGATGAATTGAAGAAGCCGCTGCGCTTCAAAATTAAGTTGTCGAGGAGTGGTGGGGTTGGAAGCAACCCCACACCCCTCGATCAAATTCCACCTGAAGTACCCCGCCTCGAAGGAGCAACCACGAGCGGGGGTATCGAAGTTGAACAACCCCCACCCCCCTCTCGGTCTCTGGCTGAGGAGGTGGCTGCTATGGTGGCGGGACTCGTCCAGCCAGGCGGGCCCCAGGAAGAAAGAGTCTCACCTCCCCGGGATGCTCCCTCCCCTATCCATTTGGAGAGGGAAAGTCGCGTGGGCGATGGAGCTACTCAACCTCAGCCAACGCCGGCTCCTACTCAGGAGAAAACGACCCCTCAGGGTGGTTCCGATCGCCGAAAGGGTAAGGAGCCAAGGGTTGAAGCCTCAGGTAATTGTACTAACTTGCCTTGATTGTATTGCCTTTGAAGATTGGAAATAATCTAACACTTTGACCTTTCGTGTTGATTACAGGTGCGCCTGTTGGCTCGACCCCGAAGATGAAGAGTTTGGGTGATGTTGACATCAACCACCCCACATCCGTGATTCGGAAACTCTGCAATCTTCCAGGGGCTACTCTGGATGAAGCTTTCGACAGGCTCGAACTGGTGGTAAGTGCATCTGCTCGACCGATTATCTGAATTGCATCTTCAGAATAATTCTAACTCTTTTGTTCTTTTTGCAGAATTCAGCAGTTTTGAATGTCGCGACCAAGCTTTCCATGAAGGCGGGAGCAAAAGAAGCTTCAGCTGAAGTCTCCCGCTTAGCTGCCGCACTGGAGGTCGTAAGCGAGGAGAGGGATAAGCTGAGGGAGGCTCTATCCTCAAAGAAGAAGGCATTGAAGGCCAAGACCGAGGCCCTTCGCAAGGAAAAGTTGGAGAGCAAGGGCTGGCAGAATGGATACGAGGCCCGGGGTCACGAGCTTGAAGATCTGAAGAAACGATTCTTCAGGATCAAAAACTTGGGCTTCGATCGTGCTGCTCGAATAAATGAGCTGGAGGCTCAACTTGCTGCTTCAGCAGAGACTCATAAGAAGGAGCTAGAGCATATGCGGAGTGAGTGCCAGAGCTACAGGGAAACAGCTGAAAAGGCAGCAGAAGCACTCAGGGTCCATGTTGCCAGTGTCCGATCCTCCAAGGCATCAGCGGCGAGCAAAGCTCGTGCTGGATCTGAGGGGGAGAAGTCACGTGCGCAGAGTGTGGCCAAGCCTTGAGACTTTTTCTTCCTTTCAGTTATTGTGCTTGTAAACTCTTGATATGTAATAGCTCGCTCCTGTACTTGTCACATTTTTGATAATAATAGAAATCTCTTTGGTGTTTAAAAATTGGATGTCTCTTGAGTTGAATGTCTTTGAATCTTATGGTCTGGATAGCATTAGCATAGATACAATCTTTTGAATGTAAGGGATCGAGTCGCAACTTGATTACCCAAACTTGTTTAACTTGAAATTTGAAATTGAATCCATGCAACACTTGTATGTAAGGGGTTGAGTCGCAACTCAAGCACCCAAACTTATTGCAACTTGAAAATTGAAACTTGAATTCGTGTAACACTTGAATGTGAGGGGTTGAGTCGCAACTCAAGCACCCAAACTTGTTAGACGATATCGAAATTGATTGAAATTGAACATTGAAACTTGAAGGTCAGTTTAACATTTGCTAGTAAGGGGTTGAGTCGCAACTCTAACACCCAAACTTGTTAAAAGACTTGGTAACTTGAATATGGTCAGTTTTTAACATTTGCTAGTAAGGGGTTGAGTCACAACTCTAACACCCAAACTTGTTAAAAGACCTGGTAACTTGAATTTGAAGCTGCTTTAGAACTTGAATAAGCTGAACACTTGCACATTTGAACATCTGAAAGAGAATTTTATTCATCACAGAATTTACATCATGGGTAGAACATCTTGAGGTGTATGGAATTCCAAGCTCGAGGCAATCTATCTCCTTCTGGTGTGACCAGTCTGTAAGAACCTTTGCCTCCTACTGATTCAACGATATATGGACCTTCCCAGTTGGGAGCAAACTTCCCACTGCTGTGCTCTTTGGTGTTGTAGAAAACTGCTCTGAGAACTAGGCTGCCCACTGGGAACTGTCTCTTGTAGATTTTCTTGTCGTAGGCTCTTTTGATCTTCTGTTGGTACTTGGCCACACGAAGTGATGCTTGATCTCGTAATTCTTCGGAGAAGTCTAGATCATTGATCCGAAGTTCTTCATTGATTCCTTCTTCAACTGCTTTGGTCTTCAAAGTACTTGATATATTTTCTGTTGGGAGTACTGCTTCCGATCCATATGTTAGACGAAAGGGTGAGAACCCTGTTGATCTTCTCGGAGTTGTGCGATACCCCCAAAGAACTTCAGGTAGGACTTGCTCCCACAATCCTTTCTTGTCGTTGAGTTTCTTCTTGAGTATACCAAGTATGGCTCTATTTGAGGCTTCAGCTTGGCCATTGCATTGAGGATATCTTGGAGTTGAATAGAATAGCTTGATACCGTTGTTGAGACAGAACTCTCGAAACTTGTCGGAGTCAAACTGAGCTCCATTGTCAGCAACAAGAATTTGAGGTGTACCAAACCTTGAGAAGATGTTGCGCCGAATGAATTTGATCACTTCGTTGTCAGTCTCTCGGAAGAGGGGCACAACTTCAACCCATTTGGTGAAATAATCCGTGGCCAGCAGTAGATACTTCTTCTTGTTTGGAGTTGGAGGGAAAGGACCCAAGAAATCTAACCCCCATTGATGGAATGGCCAGGGACTTGATAGTTGATGAAGCTCATCTGCAGGGAGATGAATAGCTCGAGCGTGTCTTTGGCATGGCTCACATCTTTGAACAACTTGTTGAGCATCCCTTGCCATTGTTGGCCAGTAGTACCCTTGTAGTTTCGTCTTGGCTTCAAGAGATCTTCCTCCTGAATGATTCCCACAAGTTCCAGAGTGGATATCAATTAGGATTGCCAGTGCTTGCTCGGGACTAAGGCACTTGAGCAACATCCCGTTGTGAGATTTGAAATATAAATCTTCACCTTGCAGAATGTAGCATAGGAGCTTCCTTTGAAGTCTTCGGGCTTGATTTGGATCTTTCGGCATTTTGTCATGCTTGAAGAAATCAAAGATTGATCGTCTCCAGTCTTCAAGCTGATCTCCACCCCCAGATTCTTTTGTAGTAGTAAGGACCTGTTGATCTGGGGTGGTCTTGGGCATTTCTTGATAATCTATTTGTATTTGTCTTCCTCCGAGTGAGTCTCCAAGGACGGAGGCAGCATTGGCTAAGGCATCTGCTTCTCGGTTCTCTGCTCTGGGGATTTGAATGAATTCAGCATCAATAAAACGTTGCTGAAGAAGTCGTACTAAGGCCAAGTAGAGTTGCATTCTTTCTTCGCGAGCTGTGTACTCTCCATTGATTTGCTTTATGATCAATTGGGAGTCACTGTAGACAATAATTCGATCTACCCCCAGGGATTTCGCCATCTCGAGTCCAGAAATGAGTGCTTCGTATTCGGTTTTGTTGTTGGTGGCAGTGAATCCGAGGAGAGTGGCTTTCTGGAGATGATCAAGTTCGGGGGACACCAAGACTATCCCAGTTCCCGAACTGATCAAACTTGAAGCTCCATCAGTATAAAGTTTCCATAGAGGAGTTGCAGCAGTAGCTTCGAGATTTGGATCAATTTTTGTTGCAAGGTTGATCGGAGTATTGTCCTCATATTCCAAGCGCATATCGACATCTTCTTCCCAAGTGATGGGGTCTTCAACTGGAAAATCAGCTAGAAAATCAGCAATAGCTTGACCTTTGATAGAAGTGCGAGATTCGAACTGAATCCCCAGGGAACTCATTTCGATCACCTATTTGGTCATTCGACCAGCTCGACCAGCTTTGTCAATGATATCTTTGAGCGAATGTTCTGAAATGACAGTGATCTGGTAAGAGACGAAGTATGGTTGAAGGCGACGCGATGCAGTGAGTAAGGCTAGGATGACTTTCTCAGTTTTTGAATAGCGAGTTTCAGCCGGGAGAAGAGTGTGACTGATATAATAGACTGGATGCTCGAAGCCTTCTCTTCTACTGACTAAGACTGCACTGATTGCTTGATTGGTTACGGCGAGATACAGCCATAAGTCTTCTTGTGGAAGTGGAGCCGTCAAGATAGGAGCTTGCACCAGATATTTCTTGATGCTTTGAAATGCTTCTTCACAAATTGGACTCCACCCTGAAGTATCCACCTTTCGTAGTTTGTCGAAGAGAGGTTTACATTTGTCAGAAGACTTTGAGACGAACCGATTGAGGGCAGCAAGTCTTCCAGTGAGGCGCTGTACTTCCTTTCGATTGGTAGGCGATGGCATGTCGAGGATAGCTCGAATTTGATCAGGATTGGCTTCAATACCCCTCCTGGTCACAAGATGACCCAGGAATTTGCCAGATTGAACTCCGAAAGCGCACTTGGCTGGATTGAGCTTCATACGATATTTTCGAAGAACTTGAAAGGTTTCTGCCATATCAGAAAGATGCTTGCTCCGAATGGAACTCTTGGTGAGGAGATCATCGACATAGACTTCGACGTTGCGGCCGATCTGATCTTCGAACATTTTTGTGACTAGCCGTTGATAGGTGGAACCAGCATTTTTGAGGCCGAATGGCATTACGTTGTAGCAGTAGAGACCTCGGCTAGTCACGAAGCAAGTCTTCTCTTGATCGTTTGTATGAAGTGGAATTTGATTGTATCCAGAATACCCATCCATGAAAGACAATAGCTCGTGGCCAGCAGTGGCATCGACGAGTCTATCGATTCTTGGCATGGGGAATGGGTCTTTGGGGTAAGCCTTGTTGAGGTTGGTGAAGTCGATGCAGACTCTGACTTTCCTATTCTTCTTTGGAACAGCAACTATGTTAGAGATTCAGGTAGGATACTCTACTTCTCGGATGAAGCCTGCTGCGAGTAGCTTGGTGATTTCTTCTTGAACAGCAACTTGCAGCTCTGGCCGGATGGTGCGTGGCTTTTGCTTGACAGGTTTCACTTCTTCTTTGATTGCAAGTCGGTGACAAGCGTCATCCGGATTGATACCAGGCATGTCTTCGAAACACCAGGCGAAGACGTCGATATTGGACTGGAGGAAGGATACCATGTCTTGCGCTTCTGCGTCGCTAAGACCGGTACCAATAAATGTTTGTCGAGGGAGATCTCCACTGCCAATGTTGATAGGGATGATTTCTTCAATTGAAGGTGATGTTTCCCATTCGATTGGTGGAGGTTCGGTCAGCGGAATCTCCTTTGATTGCTATTTGGAAGAGGGACCAACTTTATCTCGTGGCCGCTTTGGAGGAGCAATGTTGATTTTTCGATCTGTTTTAGCCGCAGCAGCCTCACAAGACCTTCCAGCTTATTGATCACCTCGAATGCAGACGATGCCTTCTCCTGTTGCAAACTTGAGAAGTTGGTGATAAGAAGAGGAGATGGCATTGATCTGGTGGAGGAATGGCCGCCCAAGAATGGCGTTGTAGCTAGACATTCCTTCGATGATTGCAAACCTCACCGAGACTCGAGTCTCTCGGCTGAGGTCGATGGTAAATCTGGACTCGCCCACCGTGATGCTTTGTTCGCCGTTGAAGCCGGTGATCACGGTCGGGACGACGTCGAGGCTTTGATACTTATGTCCCAGACGCTTGAAGCAATCCGAGAACATAATGTCGATGGAGCTTCCGGTGTCGATGAGGATCCGGTTGACAGTGCTTCCGTCGATGAGGAGTTTCAAGACAAGGGGGTCTCGATGGGGAGTGTGAACTCCTTGAAGATCTGCGTCATTGAAGACGATAGAGGGCCAAGCCAAACCTTCGATGGGCTTCTCGATCCAAGTGTCTTCCTTGTTTGCTGCAGCACGAACATGGAAGATGCGTCGAACTTGTCGATCCACTTCTTTCCCGGTTATTGATTGATTGTGCAATGATCCGTGAATGCCAAAGATATTGGCTTTCACAGAGATTGGTTGCCGGTTGGAGGAGATTTGATGTACCCAACACACTTCTTTCCCCTTTGCAGAGGCTCGGCATTGATCATGTCCGCCTTTGACGAATTCTTGAAGATGGCCTTCTCGCAATAGGTCTTCAAGATGGAACTTCAGCCGAAAACACCGATCGGTGGAGTGGCCGTGACTTCGGTGGAAGTCGCAATATACTGTTTTATCAGCTGTAAATTTTGAGTTCGGCTGAAGAGGATTGGGCCTCCGAACGAACTCTTCATGTTGAATGCGGTCGAGTATCTGTTCGACCGGCATATTCCACTCGGTGAAAGTGGTCTTCGTTGGAGATCGACGCCCATCATTCTTTGATCGTTTGTTAGCTGGAGGGGCTGCTGCCTCAGCGTTGTGAGCCTTGGCGGCATACTTAGTAGCTTCTCTTTCCGTAGTCCTTCGTTTTGTTTCTCGCCCTTTACGAGCGACTTGATCGTCTTCGATCTTGATCTCTCTCTGGATTCGATCGAACATAGCACCCAGAGAAGGAGGGGGATTACGGATGAAGTCGTTGTAGATGTGTAGATCGAAGCGGAGAGCGTTCTGGAAAGCCAACATAATGGCTTCATCATCCAGATGTCTTCCAGAGAGGGCAGCATGCTCGTTGCGAAACCTCCTAGTGAAACTTCGGAGAGTCTCGTCAGCACCCATCCTTAGCCGATATAGAGAGTCGAGCTTCTTCTCGGGCTTTAGATTGAGCTGATAATGCTGCATGAAGAGTTTAGCTAAAACATCGAACTGGGTAATAGACCCAGCTCGGAGATTGTGATACCAGTCGAGCGACGGCTCATCGAGACTTCCTGCGAAGGTGCGGCAGAGCACATTGTTTTCTTCTTCGTGCGGTGTTAAAGCTTGCTTGAATGCGAGAATGTGGAGAGTAGGATCTCCTCGGACGCAGTTGAATTTGGGGAGGACAGGAGTTCTCCATCCTCTTGGGAATGTTGTCTCAAAGAGACTTCGATGTAGAGGTCCGGCAAAAGAATAGCCATCCCTGGGACCATGTCCTCGACCTAGAGGTGGGTCAAGAGGCAAGATCGCAAGGTCTTGCTCAGGCATCGAAGTATTTGTCGGTTGAAGTCGATGTCGGAGGTCCGATTCAAACCCACGCTGAAGTGGGATGGAAGGGGAAACTCGACTCTTTGAAGGAGCGCCTTTCATCTGATGCCTCCTTGGTATGTTGAGCTTCGAAGGTATTCTCTTGTCGCAGTTGCGGCTAGAAGAAGATTGGGATGACTCATCTTCGAGGCGATCCCAAACACTCTGCTTCCAGGGGGCAGCAGAGGGGGTTGGATCACGTCGAATCCTCTCGAGGGCAGTAGTACCCATTGACCTCCGTTGTTCGGAGTGGATTGAATGTCGTGGAAGATCGACCCTCTCGCTTGCAGAGGGAAGAGGTAGAGCGATCCCAGCCTCGGAAGCTGCTTTCTTCAGAGCATCCCTCTCAGCAGTGAGGGTGGCGTTCTGTTTTGCCAATTGGAGCAATTGGAAGTCGACTGCAGAAATTTGGTAGGTCGACGGAGGGTCTTCAGCAGGAGTGGGTGTTGTTTGCCCAATCGACTGTCGCGCGGGGTGGGCGATAGGTCGATCGACAGACTTGCCACTCCCTGAACGAACCCCCATCTCAGGAACAGCAAGGGGCTGTCCGAAGTTGAGCCTTTGACTCATTGAACGAGTCTCAGGACGAGCTTGTTGTTGAGTGTTACTTCCTTCTGGTTGACCTTGATGTTTCGTCCTCGCCATTCAGAGAGCGAAAGGTGCAACGAGAGTGCCGTTCAGTTGTCTGATCAACCGAGAGGGCGAGGAAGTTTGACTATCAAGATCAGTTGTAGGTTCAACCGATCAAGTAGTAACGGAGAGTTGGACTTTTTGATCGGATCCCACAGACGGCGCCAAACTGTGGGGGAAAATCTTCGTGCCGACCCGAAGACTCTCGCAGCACCAGTCAATTGAAGGTTCGAGTTGAAGATCGTTGATCGATCTGTCAATTGGATTTGAAGTTACCTCTTTCGATATGTAAACAGAGAGGCAATCAGAGAGAGTTTGACACAAGAGATTGATCTCGGAGTTCAGCCGAAGCCTACGTCTCCGTGCTATAGGGAGCAACCCGAATTCACTAACACTTATGCTGGAGTGATCTCGACAGGCCGAGTATCACTGTAAACACTGATCTCTTCGAGAGAAAAAGAAGATCAAAGAGAGGTGGAAGATGAGAAGTTGGAAATCCCAGAGCTCTGGTTTTAGAACTGAGAATTCGATCTCAGATTCGATCCTTTTACATTCGAAGGCTCCGCTATTTATAGGATTCCCGGGGAGGAATTCCGGGGCAAATGGCGGTTTTTGCTGTCGTATCTGGGGATCCTCCAGGTAAAGCTGGTGGGCTCCGCTGCCATCTTCTGGGGGTTTCTACAGGTTCGTGGGCCTATCGGACAGGGCCGATGGGTCCCGCGGTGGCCCTCGTGGGCCCACCAGGCAGGGCCGGTGGGTCCCATGGTAGTCTTCGTGGGTCCACCAGGCAGGGCCGGTGGGTCCCGTGGTAGTCTTCGTGGGCCCACCAGGCAGGGCCGGTGGGTCCCGTGGTAGTCTTCGTGGGCCCACCAGGCAGGGCCGGTGGGTCCCGTGGTAGTCTTCGTGGGCCCACCAGGCAGGGCCGATGGGTCCCGCGGTAGTTGGTATACTTCTGCCAAAATTTGCACCCACAGCAGGGGTCGGGAGCGCAGGGGGCAGGGGTCGGAGGGCTCACGAGAGAGAGATGGAGAGAGAGGAGAGAATGGGTTCGGTGGGGTTTTTTTTTATTTTAAACGGACGGTAGCTGATCAAGATCGGAGGGTTGTGAGCTGACAGCCCAAATGCCCAAATGGGCTATCAGCTCATACCCCGTTTTCTCTCTCTCTCTCTCTCTCTCTCTCTCTCTCTATATATATATATATATATATATATATATATATATATATATATATATATATATATATATATATATATATATATATATATATATATATATATAGGGGTATGCTAAAATGCGGCATGCGGTGCGTGCGGCATCACACCGTAGCCGTCTGATGCACGCGCTGCGTGCATGCGATGCACGCAGCAGTGCATCAGACGGCTGCGGTGCGATGCCGCACGCACCGCATGCCGCATTCTAGCACTTCCCTATATATATATTATATAATAGGGGAGGGTTTTTATGGGGGGTATAAAGAATGATCAAGATCTGTAGTTGGGAGGAGGGTAAGAGGGGATGAGATTGAAATGAACATTATGATGAGTGTGATTCATCTTGGAAAAGGAAAAACGAACGGATAAGATTCAATTGAATTGAGTTGGAGGGGTGAGATTGAAGGTGAGAAAGAAATAAATGATAAAAGGACTAGGTTGTAAAATAATATATATAAAAAATATATCTGGGGGGTTTTATGTAAAAATCTAAGGACAAGTTTGACAATAGTTTTATTGTTCACACTTATTCCGATTCCGAATTTGCTCCCTCTCATTAGGTGGTCCCCCCACATGGCCCTCTCTATACCGAATTTGCTCCCTCTCTCATTAGGTGGTCCCCCCACATGGCTCTCTCTTTCTGTACCAGATCCCGAATTTGCACATCACCCTCCACTTCCTCTATGGCTGTTAATGGGCTTGGGCCACCCTCCAATCGGAATATTCCATGTGGCCCTCTCTTTCTATTTCTGATCCCAAATTCGCTACCTCTATCATTAAATGGTCCCTCCACATGGCCCTCTCTTTCTATACCAGATCCTGAATTTGCACATCACCCTCCAGTCTCCACTTCTTCTTGGGCTGTTAATGGGCTTGGGCCAGCCCGAAGCCCACTAGGCCGGGCCCAATTTGGACCCACTCATAAAAAAAAGGGGGCATGTGTGAGCAGTCCTTGACAAACAAATCCTTTAAGCTAAAGGAGTTTGAAATGCTGTGGACGAAAATATCCACCACTGCATTTCAAATTTCCTTCTTCATGCCACTGAACTAGCGAACCTCCGAACCACCTCGCTTCCGCCGCCCTCGAACCAAACCTAAACCACTGCTCGCCGCCGCCGAACTGAGTGTGATTCATCTTTGGCGAGGGAAAAAAAGCGGCTAAGATTCAATTAATTTAAGATGGAGGGTGGGATTGAAGAGAAGGAAGTAACAAATAATAGGACTAGATTGTAAAAAATTAAAATTAAAATACATTAGCGGGCTTTATTGTAAAAGAACGGGGATATGGCTGGTAATATCATGATTGTCCACACGTCTTTTTCATTGGGCTACTGTCAAAAAAAAAAACTTCTTGTGGCCCAATGGTGTCATGCCATGTGTATTTCTCTCAAATGGAGAGAGAGAGAGAGAGAGAGAGAGAGAGAGAGAGAGAGAGAGAGATTTTGAATTTTTTTCTAAATTTTTTGAAGAGTTATCGGTTGGGAACCTTTTGGCGCCAAATAAAAAGAGAGGTGAGTAGCGACGTGGGGACTTTCTGATCGGTGATCGACTGCTTTCCGTTGTGACCGTTGTGATTTGTGCTATTTTTTTACGGCCGTTTTAACCAGATTCCATTACCATTTTTTATAACCATAATGATGTGTCGCAATTACAGACCATTGCACCCAGCCCCGATCATGAATCACGCAGCCTCTACAATGCAGCCAGAGGGACGCGATGATTGGATGCCATGTCATTCTGGTTGAACATTCGGATTGAATAGCATTGCTATGAATGGGAAGATGAATAGGGGAATTTTTTTTAGCAAATCCTGCGTACACTACAACCGTTACCTAGAGCCTATCAACATGCTCTAAATGCTGGGGGCGGGCCAACTGTGCACGTCCCAAAGCAGCGGCCACTTATGGTTGGCTCTTTTTCGTACAAAGATGTGTGCCTCTTGAGAGCATTCTTACAATCTTACTATGTTCAGATCTCTTCCAGTCGGTCGGCCCCAGTTGGTCGGCCTGCACGCATCACAGCCACATGATGGCAGTCGTCCCAAAAGTGAATCGTACTCCAGCCAACTGCATGCTGCGGTGATGCACGCCAGTCTCACCAACCTGGGCCGACCAACTGAAGGAGATCCGAACTCATTTTTGCTGCCCAGTTGCTTTTGCTGCACTTTGTTACGACCCAATCATCACATCGTCCAAAAAAAAGGGAGATTTCCTCCCTCAGAGGAAAATTTTCAGCACATCCTGCGCACCAGACAACTGCGATTCAAGAGACATTTAATTGGTAGTGGGCCCCAACACATAGGGGTATGGCCCCCAGCACTCAAAATGTGTTAATAGGCTATGGGGGCAGTGGGCCTGCCTTGCGGTTGTATGGTACACAGGAGGGCTTGATGCCCTCCTCCGGGTAGCCAAGCGTTGTCCTCCTTCATCTCCGACAACAACAGCGAGGGGAGGAGGGCATCACCTCCTCCCCCCCCCCATTTATTTCTGTCTACCCTCTCTCGATGGGGAAAAAGTCCAGCAGCAACAATGGGAGGGGGGATCTCCTCCTCTCCGGCAATAATAGCAACGGGGAGGGGCGGCCAAGTCCCCTCCCTCTTTTTCTCCCTCTGGTGGACTTAATCGAAAGCTAGAAGGAGGTCATCACCTCCTCCTCCCCCTGCTTCTCCCCCCCCCTCTTTTCTTCTCCTCTACAGCCGACGGCTATCCGCGATTCAACCTACCCTAGAGCTCCTCCGACAGTTATCACCCGACCATGTACCACAGACCCTCCTAAACACCCCTCCCTACTTTAGAATTTCACGCCATTTTCTAATGCGGATATTTTAGAATTTCTTCAAATATGTGCTCTGTTTATATATGATTCACCTCTGATTTTTCACATTAATCCGTTCATAAGAGCTGCTTATTCATGATTTTTTTTTTTGCGGCTAAGATTGACCTGGTACTTTTCAGCCGGCTGCTCCGGTGGCCACGGCATGCCATCTGGCATCCCAATCCGATATACAACCATTCATTGCTCCTGCAAAAAAAAAAAAGGAACCATTCATTGTACACTGAAAGACTGTGATCAGATGCCGCACCATTTGTAACGTAGGATTGTGATCAAATGCAACATTATTTGGGACCGGGTGCAACGGCATGCCGTGATTGTGGGCGCCCCGGATGAATTTGGGCGCTCTTCCCGAATGTGGGTAGGTGTGGGGAATGTTAACACCGTAACTGATTTTTTGCTGCCTAATCCGAATTTATTGTGTTTTTCCGTAGAAGGCGAAAGTTGTAGTTCCGAATATGGGCACTTCTTCTGAATGTGAGGGTCGTTGACGAATTATACTATTTTCGCCAAGTGTGGGTTTTCCAGTCGAATGGGAGTACCCCAACCAATTGTGGGCACCGCCGAACCAATTTTATCACCCCGTTCGAGTGCCGATAGATATGAGCATTATCACCGCTCACAAAATATTGTCACCATCCTCAAAATATTATCACCGTCCATGAAATATTGTTATCTCCTTCGAAATATTGTCACTGCTCTCGAAATATTTTATTGCCACATTTGAAATATTGACACTTTCTCAAAATATTGTCCCTGCCCAAGAAATCTTTTGCGTGCCGACAGGCACGGGCATTACTAGTATATATATATAATACATATCACAGCGGGTTTTTATTTATTTACAACCGTACCACTATGCCAAAGTTATTTCAGACCGTTCGATTATATAAAGAAAGGCTCAGATATAAAAGAACATGCTGATGTAAAGGATGATTGAGATTCATTTGGGTAGGGGGAACGGATGAGATTGGATGGCTAGTTAAGATGGAGGGGTGGGATTGAGAAGAATAATAATTAAATGAACAAAGGACCATATTGTAAATAAATTATATTTTATAATATAATTGAGGGTTTTTATGTAAAAAATTGATGACGCAGTAGGTATTAATTCTATTGTTCACACGTCTTTCCTATCGATGGTTAATTACCTAGAGCTGCCACCTATGTGTGTGGTTCCCCCTCCCCTTAATTGTAGAGCCCCGATTTCTCTTCCCCCCCCCCCGATCTCTCTCTCTCTCTCTCTCTTTTTCTTCCCGACTCCCCCTAAAAACCTGATCTAATAGAGAACCGATTTCATGCGATATTGTGCAGGATGCGATAATACGATAATCATTTCCGGCCGTCTGATCGGTGTGAATCGGACGGCATAAATCCTTTCCGTCCGATTAAAAGTTTTAATCATTCCCAACCATCTGATCAGCATGAATCGGATGGCACAAATCCTTTCCGCTCCGGTTAAAAGCTTTAACCGTTCGATCGAATGATCGAACGGGATAAGATCCATGAGATCTCATTCGAATAGGACAAAACGTAATCATGCTTTTTCGTCCTATTAGAATGAGATCTTACTGATCTCATCCCTTCAATCATTCGATCGAACGGTTAAAGCTTTTAACCGAGACGGAAAAGATTTTTGCCGTCCGATTCATGCCGAACGGACGGCCGAAAATAGTTAAAGCTTTTAACCGGATTTGTGTCATCCGATCGGTGTCTCATTCGAATAGGACAAAACATGATCATGATTTTTTGTCCTATTTGAATGAGATCTCACAGATCTCATCCGTTCGATCATTCGATCGAACGGTTAAAGCTTTTAACCGGGGCGGAAAGGATTTGTGCCGTCTGATTCAGATCTATCGGACGATCGGGAATGGTTAAAATTTTTAACCGGGCAGAAAGGATTTGTGCCGTCCGATTCATACCGATCGGACGGCCGGAAACGATTATCGCATTATCGCATCCAGCACGATATAGCATGAGATCGGTTAGATCTCTCTTTTTTTCACTTTCTCTCTCTCTCTCTCTCTCTCTCTCTCTCTCTCTCTATATATATATATATATATATATATATATATATATATATATATATATATATATATATATATATATATATATATATATATATATATATATATATATATATATATATATATATATATATATATATATATAGGGGACGGGGAGCCTGGACCTCAGGTGTAGCGTCAACGCTGCACCCGCGCGGCATGGATGCCACATGTCCGGAAAAAACCCGAAAATCGGATCAGATCGACGGTATAAATGCCGGATCAATCCTCAGCCGCCCGATCGCAGCAGCCAACGAATCTGATTCCCCCATGGGTTGAGTCTCGCTGTTACTGTGGCAGGCACAGTAACAGCGAGATTTAAGGCTGGAATGAATCCCAGCCGGTAGATCCTGCGATTGACGGCTGAAACAAATACCGGTCGACTGTTATGCTGTGTGTGTGAATCTGGTCCGTCTGATCGATCGAATCGGACGGGCCAAATCAATCTCGCGGTTACTGTAGCCGCTACAGTAATCGCGAGATTGTTTTGACCCGTCCGATTCGATCGATCAGACGGGTGGGATTCACCCGGACAACCATTTCAATCCCAAATTAATGCCATATGTCTGATCGATCGAATCGAACGGGCCACAGTAAATCTCGCTGTTAATGTGCCGCCACAGTAATAGCGAGACTCAGCCCGTGGGGGAATCGGATCCGTTGGCTGCTGTGATCGGACGACTAAGGATTGATCCGGCATTTATACCGCCGATCCGATCTGATTTTTGGGTTTTTTTGGGACACGTGGCATCCATGCCGCGCCGGGTGCAGCGTTGACGCTGTACCGGGTAACAGGGAGATTTACTGTGGCCTGTTCGATTCGATCAATCAGACATATGGCATTAATTTGGGATTGAAATGGTTGTCCGGGTGAATCCCACCCGTCTGATCAATCGAATCGGACGGGTCAAAACAATCTCGCGATTACTGTAGCGGCTACAGTAACCGCGAGATTGATTTAGCCCGTCTGATTCGATCGATCAGACGGGCCAGATTCACACACACAGCATAACAGCCGGCCGGTATTTGTTTCAACCGTCGATCACAGGATCTAATGGCTGGGATTTATTCCAGCCTTAAATCTCGCTGCTACTGTGCCTGCCACAGTAACAGCGAGACTCAGCCCGCAGGGGAATCAGATCCGTTGGCTGCTGCGATCGGGCGGCTGAGGATTGATCCGGCATTTATACCGCCGATCCGATCCGATTTTTGGGTTTTTTCCGGACATGTGGCATCCACGCCGCGCGGGTGCAGCGTTGACGCTGCACCTGAGGTCTAGGCTCCCCGTCCCTATATATATATATATATATATATATATATATATATATATATATATATATATATATATATATATATATATATATATATATATATATATATATATATCTGCACGATATTAACTTCTTCCCTCATATATATGCACAACAATTAGCTCCCTTACACCATATGCACTGTCTATATAACAAGGGAAGGAGGTTTTGTGCTGACTAGGACAATATGGAACTAAATGCTGACTAGACAAAAAGAAACAATCATCACAGCCGTTCATTCTCTCTCTTCTCCCGATCTCTCTTTCTCTTCCCGGATCTCTCTCCCCCCCTTATTTCTCTCTCTCTCTCTCTCTCTCTCTCTCTCTCTCTCTTTCTCTCTCCGTATCACAGCTGTCCGATGCACAACCCCTTCCCTCTCTTCCCAAATCCCGCCCCTCTCTCCTTGTCTCTTGCGATCTAATCGCCTCCCCTCCTCTGTAATCTAACCCCTCCCCCCCAGATTTCTCTCTCTCTCTCTCTCTCTCTCTCTCTCTCTCTAACCCCTCCCCCCTCCTCTGCGATCTAACCGTCCCCCCCCACCCCCTATCTCTATCTCTATCTCCGTCCCTTTCTCTCTTCCCCTACCTCTATCTCTCTCTCTATCACACTCTCTCTCCATATCTCTCTCCCGATGATGTGGGTGGAGGTTGTGATGCCCGGGGGGTGTCTTGTCATTGATGGCGATCCGTTGTAGTGTCGTTAGGTGTGTTGCCGCCGAGGCGGCCCGCTGCAGTGCGTAATAGGCGTCTATTGAATGTAAAGGAGGCTATTCAAGAATCTCTTCAAGCATCAGTTATGGAGATATTCCTGCCAGACCCTTTAACCTTTGGCTTCAGGCTGGCAAAGAAAAGAATTGCAATAGAGCATACTGATTCCCCAGAAGAATCCGTAATGCAAACCAACATATCAGATAGTACTCCTAGTCATGGGAGATATAAAAGGTCCAAGGGTTCTATCTTAGCTAAATTGGCCGGTTGTCGTAGCTGGCTCACACACACTGTAACATCCGCCCCAAACATATAAGATTTTGTCCGCTTTGCCCGTGCCCGCACGAGAACTTCCCAGGGTGGTCACCCATCCTGGTACTACTCTCGCTCGAGCACGCTTAACTACGGAGTTCTTACGAATTCCGTAGTGGCGCACGGTTTTAAAACGCGTCTTCTATGTTTGGGAGGGGAAATTATATAAGTAGCTCAGGATCTCCTTCTCTCCAAGCGATGTGGGGTTAACTCGTGGCCTTGTACACCTCACCTCACCTCACCTCACCTCATCCATCTTGGCATTCCCACCTCAGGAGTCTTGGCTCTTGGCTATTGGCCTATTGGATCTTGGTCGTCACAATCCACCCCCATTAGGGCTACACGTCCTCGTGTAGGGTTAGACCCCCCCATCCCGAGGAGAACCGGCTCTGATACCATTCTGTCACGCCCCGATCCCAGGAGAGCATAAATTTGCGTCCAAGACCGGGGGTGAGGGGTTAGGTGAAAATTGAGGGTTTAAAGATGTTAAAGCAGCGAGTCCGCTCAAGAAAACTCACGGGGATCGATAACAATAATCCATTCTAAGGAACTAGAGTTCAGAGGAAGTATCATTCTGAGCTTAGGTCCTCAAGGAGGGACCCACTTATAATATGGATTTGAATCCATATTCAAACTTGGTCCCTCCTTGAGGACCTAAGCTCAGAATGATACTTCCTCTGAACTCTAGTTCCTTAGAATGGATTATTGTTATCGATCCCCGTGAGTTTTCTTGAGCGGACTCGCTGCTTTAACATCTTTAAACCCTCAATTTTCACCTAACCCCTCACCCCCGGTCTTGGACGCAAATTTATGCTCTCCTGGGATCGGGGCGTGACACACACATTTCGATTTTATCATAAAAAATAGAAGGAACGGTAGGGCTGGCAATGGGTCGTCTCAGGTCGTTTCGTGTCCGGTTTCGTATCCAAAACCAAACCTCTAAACCCGGACTCGAACCGTTTAACTAATTGTGTCTAGAACCTAAACCCGTACCCGACCTGTTTAAAAACGTATAGACCCGCTAAGACCCAGTAGGATTCGTTTAAATTTTTATTTTATTTTATTTTTTAATTTTATCTTTCGTTGCAACTCATCATCATGGGTGTCCGTATCACAGGCGTCTATTGAACCCATCGTACACTATGATCAGATGCTGGGTAGATCATTGGAGAGCCAATCACATCTGTTTCTTTACCTGCTGGTTCGGAAAAAGTGTGATGCATGGGTCGGGTATGGGTGCAACGGACGGCTGTGACTTGGGGTACATATAAATGGTGTAGAAGATTTGGATTCGGGGGTTGGGGGGTGGGGCGGTGGTTACCCACTTCGTGCCAATCGGGGGGTGTCTTGCCACCGAAGATGGCCCGACAGGTGTATTGTCGCCGAAGGCGGCCCGCTGCAGTGCTGGCGGCCAAGTGTGTTGTCGTCACACCGAAGGCTCCCGCTTCGTGCCAATCGGCACGGGCATGCCGAAGGCGGTCAAGTGTGTTGTCGTCGCAAACGACGGTGGGGATGGGGGTGGTGATGCCCGGGGGGTGTTTTGTTGCCGAAAGTGGCCCACTGCATTGCTGACAGGTGTGTTGTCGCAGAAGGCGGCCCGCTGCAGTGCCGACAGGCACAGGCATTGTGAGTCGATCCAACAAATGACTTTCAAAATTTTATATTTTGTGCCAAAATAGGAATGACGGATTGTGAGTCGGTTTCAGCTAAAATAATATATCGTGTGGCAAGATATATCCATTTCACCCAGGTACTATCTTAAAGATTGTCAGTCGGTTTTGACCAACCAAAAAAACTGTGGGCAGTTAATTCACCTTTGTCCATTACACACAACTAACTACCCAAAAATAAAAAATAAAAACTATTACACCCGGCCTTTAAACCCAGCCACCATCTTAATCACAAATGTGCACTACACCTATGCACCATCGGTGAAACAATCTATAAGCTATGACTCGGTTTAAGCCAAACCCAAAAAAAATTGAGGGTGTGTTTGGCATTGGTTTTGGAGGCCTAGTTTTGCGTCAAAATTAGTTCCGCTTGCCAAACTGGTTTTGGTATAAGATTTTATTGCCTTTGGGATTCGATTAGAAAATTAGTTTTCCAAAACCAAAACCAGAAAATCATCAAAACCCAAAAGCATAAATTCTCTGCTTTGGGGTTCTTCTTTTGGGTTCTTTAGTCAAGAAGGCAAAACAATAATTAAAAAAAATTATTGTGAATAACATATATGTTGTAGAGAGAAACTACTGTAAAGAGAAAAAATTAAAACCGGAAGAATATATACATATCATATTGTAGAGAGAGAAAATTATTATAGAGAGATTACTTTAGAGAAAATATATGATAGATATAAAAATATTATAGAGAGAGAAAATTCTCAAGAGAAGAATATAGATAGAGTATTAAATAAATAAATATGTAGTGAGAGAAAATATTGAAGATAAAAAAATATTATAGAGAAGAAATATTATAGAGAGAGAAAATATTGTAGAAAAAAAATATCATAGAGAGAGAAAATGTTATAGAAAGAGAATATTTTAGAGAGAAAATATTATTGAAAGATAATATTTTAGAAAAAGAATATGTTATAGAGAGTAGTTTAGATAGAAAATATTATAGAGAGAGAAAAAAACATAAAGTGGAGAAAAATATTAATAATAGAGAGAGAAGATTTATTGAGAGAGAAAATATAATAAAAATAGAATATTTTAGAAAGAGAAAATATTATAAAAATAGAATATTTTAGAGAGAGAAATGTTATAGAGCAGAAACTTTGTAAAAATATGATATTTTAGAGAGAGAAAATATTATAGATAGATAATATTTTTAGAAAGAAAAAATGTTGTAGATAGAGAAAATTTATAGAAAGAGAATATTTTATAGAGATAAAATATTATAGAAAGAGAATATATTATAAAGAGAAATTTAGAAAAGAAATATTATAGAGAGAGAAAATAACGTAGAGGGGAGAAAAATATTAATTATAAAAAAAGAAGATATCATAAAGAGAGAAATTGTTCAAGAGAGAAAATATTATAGAAAGAATATTTTAGAGAGAGAAAATTGTATACAAAGAGAATATTTTAGAGAGAAAAATGTTGTAGAGAGAAAACATTGTAGAATATGATATTTTAGAGAAAAAATTTTATAGAAAGAGAATATTTTAGCGAGAAAATATTATAGAAAGATAATATTTTAGAGAAATACTATGTTATAGAGAGTAGTTTAGATAGAAAATATTATAGAGAGAGAAAAAAACATAAAGAGAAGAAAAATATTAATAATAGAGATAGAAGATATCATAAAGAGAAAAGATATAATAGAAATAGATTATTTTAGAGAGAGAAAATATTATAAAAATAGAATAATTTAGAGAGAGAAATGTTATAGAGAGGAAACTTTCTAGAAATAGGATATTTTAGAGAAAGAAAATATTATAGAAAGATAATATTTTAAAGAGAGAATATTTCGGAAAGAAAAAATATTGTAGAGAGAGATCGAAAATATTATAGAAAGAGAATAGTTTATAGAGATAAAATATTAGAGAAAAAGAATATTTTAGAGAGAGAATATATTATAGAGAGTAAAATTTTGAAAAGAAATATTTAGAGAGAGAAAATAACATGGAGGAGAGAAAAATATTAATTATAGAGAGAGAAGATATCATAGAAAGAGAAAATATTCAAGAGAGAAAGTATTATAGAAAGAATATTTTAGAGAGAGAAAATAGTATACAAAGAGAATATTTAGAGAGAGAAATGTTGTAGAGTGAAAATATTATAGAATATGATATTTTAGAGAGAATATTTTAGAGAGAGAAAATATTATAGAGAGAGAA
The DNA here is from genome assembly GCA_947650365.1 of Chamaelirium japonicum. Taxonomy (NCBI): domain Eukaryota; kingdom Viridiplantae; phylum Streptophyta; class Magnoliopsida; order Liliales; family Melanthiaceae; genus Chamaelirium; species Chamaelirium japonicum. The sequence continues at coordinate 90,509 of CANTAL010000429.1, read as the reverse complement.
TATTTTAGAAAGAAAATATTGTAGTGAGAGAAAATGACATAAAGGGGAAAAAATATTATACAGGGGAAATATCATAGAGAAAAAATAGGATAGAAAAAAAATATTGTTAAAAGGGATTGAAGATATTGCAGATAGAAAAAATGTTATAGAAAGATAATATTTTATAAAAGAAAATATTATAAAGAGAATATTATAGAGAGAGAAAAAATATTATACAAAAAAAATATTTTAGAGAGAAAATATTGTAAAGATAAAATATTTTAAAGAACAAATATTTAAAGAGAAACTGAATGAGAGAAAATATTATAGAGAGAAAATATCATAGAGAGAAAAAATAGGGTAGAGAGAGGAGAAATAATATTATAGAGAGAAAATGTTAGAGAGTGTTATAGAGAGAATATTTTTAGAGAGAGAAAATATTATAGCAGGAGAATATTTTAGAGAGAGAAAATATTATAGAATGAGTATATTTTAGAGAAAAAATATTATAGAGAGAAAAAATTATAGAATGAGAGTATTTTAGATAGAAAATGACGTAGTGAGAAGAGAAAATATTATAGAGAGAATATCATAAAGGTAATGTTGAAGAGAAAATATTGTAGAAAGAAAATATCTTAGAGAGAAAATATTGGATAGAACATTTTAGAAAAATAACTGCAAAACTAGTTTTTGGCTCAAAACTAGTTTTATTGCCAAATGCTCAAATGTTGATAATTCTAGAACTAGTTTTCGATAAGCTAAAACTGGTTTTGCACAAAACTAGTTCTTGGTATTCCAAAATCAAAACCTAAAATTTCAAAACCAATGCCAAATGCACCCTGAGTGATACAGTAATCACCTCTCTCGATACTCCAGCCTCCACGAATGAGATCACGTCAGCCAAATCTTAATCACAACCGTCCATTACATCCAGCCGGCCATCATCACTAAATCCCCTCTAAACTATGACTCATTTTCAGCCAAACTCAAAAAACTGAGAGTTCCTGTAATCACCTCTCCCAATACTACACTTCCCTTTCGTCACTCCAGCACCAATCAGTGAATCACACGTTTTGTCGATTGAGATCACGAATATCCTGAAATCATCGATCAACATGATCAATGATGTCAGAATTTATATCAGGAGACTTGAATTACAACTGTAAGGCTTTGATTTTGCCATTGATTATGGCCAAGACTTGGGACATCATCGTCGGGATTTCCTTCGGGAGCCACGGATTATGCCTAATTTTCCTTGGAATTCGGCCATAACTTGGGATTTCGCTATCGGCACGATCAAGGAAGCTGGCAGGGCCACGATCCACGATTGGCATGATCAATTATTTGGGGATTTCGCCTCTGATTTTGATGGGAAATTTATGCCGAAATCCAAGACAAATTCCATTGATTTCGCTCATGATCAATGCTTCAAGAGGTGGCAAATAGGGCCACGATCGATTCTTCTTCTTATAAGCCGTAGCTTCTACTCAATTATTTGGCAGTCCCGTCATTCAGCGACCCAATAAGATCTATGCTCCTCCCTTTGTACTTCTCCCTTGGTCTCAGTTTTTAATAAAAATCTTTTTTTTTTTACAGTTTAGAAGTTATCGAACTTCGGCGATAACACTCAACAATCAAGTAGTCCCGCTCTCCATCAACCGGATAAGATCACTGAAGTTTCCTATCCTTCGCTGTGTGTGGTGCCAAAGGCGTCTGTTGCGTGTCGCCCTTAAGTCGTCCGCTGCGTGCCGATCGGCATGGGCTTGCAATCTATTTAACAAGGGACGGCGGTTTTGTGCTAACTAGACAAAAAGGAACCAAATGCTGACTAGACAAACGAATAATCGATCACAGCCATTCCCTCTCTTCTTCCCTCGATCTCTCTCTTTCTTCCCGGATCTCTCTCTCCCCGTATTTCTCTCTCTCTCTCTCTCTCTCTCTCTCCGTATCTCTCTCTCTCCCCGGCTCTCTTTCTCCTCTCTATCCGTATCTCTCTCTCTCTGTGATCTCTCTCTCTTCCTGGATCTCTCTCTCTCTCCCCCCCCCCCCATTTCTCTCTCTCTCTCTCTCTCTCTCTCTCTCTCTCTCTCTCTCTCTCCATGGTTGTCTCTCTCTCCTCTCTCCTCGGTTTTCTCTCTCTCCCTCTCTCCGTTCTCTTTCTCTCTCCATATTTCTCTCTCTGTATCTCTCTCTCCTCTCTCTCCATATCTCTCTCTCTCTCTCTCTCCGTGATCTCTTTCTCTCTCTTCCTGGATCTCTCTCACTCCCCCATATTTCTCTTTTTTCCTTCTCTCTCTCTCTGTATCTCTCTTTCCCCGACTTTCTCTCTCCCCAGTTCTCTCTCTCCCTCTCTCGGTCTCTCTCTCTTCTCAGCTCTCTCTCTCCACTTCGCGTGTGGCCGACCCGTGACGAAGTTAAAGCCCCCAGTAGGTAAATTCGTTCTTCTTCTCCACTTCGCGCGTGGCCGACCCGTGACGAAGTTATGGCCCCCGGTAGGTAAGTTCGCTCTTCTTCTCCACTTCGTACGTGGCCGACCCGTGACGAAGTTACGGCCCCCGGTAAGTAAGTTCGCTCTTCTTCTCCACTTCGCGCGTGGCCGACCCATGACGAAGTTACGGCCCTCGGTAGGTAAGTTCGTCAGGGTAACACACATACAAAACCCGAAGGTTTTCCGATTCCCCTCAACCCGATTGACGTGGCAACGTGCAACTGGTGGTATAAACACTACCACAAAACACATCTTTTTCGGCCACCAAAATTGACTGAATATGGATTTTTTCGGCGGCACAACCGTCGTATATGGTGGTCACATTTGCCCCTGTCAAAAAAACTATTTTTCGACGAACCGCCGCATCTATTATCCCTTTTTGTTGCAGCCACGCTTTACGGTTGAAATTTCCTCGCCGTAATAATAGGTTTGAAAAAAAAAAAAAAACCTAGTTGATATTGTTTACATAAAGCGGAGTAAAACCTTGGTCGAGAAGGGAAATTGAGCACGTGCAACCAACTCATCTACTCGTCACATGCAATACAGAAAAGAACTAGTTGTTATTTATTTTAAAAAGTCAATGTAGAAGATTCTGAAGATCTTTTGTGTTGGATCTTCCATCGTAGCGATCGATCATCATCTAGAGCTTTGCTAAGATCCTCAAGAGATCCCAATGGTATGGAACTCGAGCCGCTTTTTCTTCTCTTCATCGTCCGAGTGGATGATGACCGTCGGATTTGCTCGATCATTTCCCACCGGATTTGATACACTTTTTTTGGCCATGTGAAAGATGGTTGATGGATTTGCTTCATCATTTTCGGCGGCCCACCAATCCCACATGATTTTTCGGCCATATGAACGATGGTCGTTGGTTTTGTTCGACCATTTCCGGCGGTCCGGTAACACTGTCGGATTTGATTCATTTTTTGGCCGGGGGGACGATGACTGCCGGATTTGCTCGACCATTTCCGGTGGCCCAACAATCCTGCCAAGTTTGATGTCTTTTCTGGCCGTTGAATGTTGGTTGCCGACTATGCCGTTGGAAAAGGCCAGTTCTGTCATAATGAAAAGATTTAAAAGTTACTAGAGAGTTTCCGCCACCAGTTATATGCTGCCTAGTCAATTGATTATGGGTTTCAGGCTTTTTCTTTTAGTAAACCAAAGTATAAAAAGAAACCCAAAACTAACTACAACAGACCAAAAACCAAAATAAGTTTATCCGGGATCATGAGTAAGCCTGGGGTAGTCGGATCCCTCCCAATCTTTGGGTTTCAGGCTTTTTCAGCCATCAGTTGTATCATGAGTAAGTCAATTGACCTTTTGAACTCAAATTCAAAACCCCAAGGTCCCGAAGGACCCGAACCCTATCCGTACCTGACGTTTCGAGTTTCGACTCTAGAGTCTAGACCCCTTCTCTCTGGTGCTGAAGCGACGGCGTGCCCTCTTCCTTCTCTGAGTTCTACTTGGCTGAAGCCCCTGCCCGGCAGCGCCTCCGACTCCTACTAAGAGCTCATCCTCCAACCGACAGCTAAGGGGACCACGAGCCTCAGCATCCTAAGCACAAGAAGAATGATGAAGGAATCTGCACCCAAGTATCTAAGTCCAGCCCACAAAAGCAACAACTCCCTCGAGCTAAAAAGCCCCAGAATGCAGCACACCGGCCAAAGAATAGATATCCTCAACCACTGGGCTCAAAACTAAAACCAGTTAAGACACCCTCACGCATATTTTGCCCATTCAAAGACTGACTCATTACTACAGAAATCAGAGAATTATGATTGTATAAACGGAGACTGTTAGTATTATAGTCCCACCTCGGTTGTGGTAACACAATGATGTCCGTTCTCCCTCTATATATATAGAGGTAGTCTTATGTAATGTGTATATAGAACAGATAATATAAAGAGTTTTTCTCCCCCAAACCTTTTCTCTCTTTCCTCTATTTGTAACAGAGACCAAGAGCCAATCAAGAGATCCACCCTTGATAAAACTTGTTTGCTAGAGCTGTGCTAAAGGATCTCAACATATCGCGTCGCTACTTTGGAGATTATTTCTGGGAAAGAAAGCACAGGAACGATCTTCATATATCCGATTATTACGCTCTGTCCAAATAGTGAACACCATTGTTGTGAGAAGGATTTTTGTCACCAATCTCTGTGGTCTACCATGAATGGAAAGAATAAACTTGCAGGCTTTCTTTATTGAAGAAACTGGGGACTCCAAGGGCCATCCCATTATGGTGAAGCACTTATGCCAAACCGCATAGAACCAAGGGCAAAAAAAAGAATAGATGTTTAGCAGTTTCAGCCGTCTGCTCACAGAGAAAACGTATGTTACGAGTTTGCCCCACATCTCCTAGAGAGAAGTGTGGATGCAAATTTTGGCTAAGTACTTCACACCCCGCACGACCCCCCAGCCCTGCCTGGGGGGCCCAAGGAGACTACTGCGGGACCCACCAGTCCTGCTTGGGGTCCCACAGAGACTACTGCGGGACCCACCAGCCCTGCCTGGGGGACCCACGAAGACCACCGCGGGGCCCACGGAGACCACTGCGGGACCCACCAGTCCTGCCTGGGGGGCCCAAGGAGACCACTGCGGGACCCCCCAGCCCTGCCTGGGGGGCCCAAGGAGACTACTGCGGGACCCACCAGTCCTGCCTGGGGTCCCACAGAGACTACTGCGGGACCCACCAGCCCTGCATGGAGGGCCCAATGAGACTACTGCGGGACCCACTAGCCCTGCCTGGGGGACCCACGAAGACCACCGCGAGGCCCACGGAGACTACTGCGGGACCCACCAGTCCTGCCTGGGGGGCCCAAGGAGACCACTGCGGGACCCACCAGCCCTGCCTGGAGGGCCCAAGGAGACTACTGCGGGACCCACCAGCCCTGCCTGGGGGGCCCACGGAGACTACTGCGGGACCCACCAGCCCTGCCTTGGGGACCCACGGAGACTATTGCGGGACCCACCAGCGCTGCCTTGGGGACCCACGGAGACTACTACGGAACCCACCAGCCCTGCCTGGGGAGTTCAAGGAGACCACTGCGGGACCCACCAGCCCTGCCTGGAGGGCCCAAGGAGACTACTGCGGGACCTACCAGCCCTGCCTGGGGGGCCCACAAAGACCACCGCGGGACCCACCAACCCTGCCTGGGGAATCCTCGGATATAAAGACAAAAACCGCCATTTGCCTCAGATTTCTACCCAGAGTTTTTCTATAAATAGCAGACCCTTCAAAATGTAAAAGCTCTCTGAAATCTGATTCCTGAAGCCAGAGATCAAAATCCAAAAACCCAGAGCTCTGACTTCGATATTCCATTCCTTCGATCTTCTTTACAAAGAGATCAGTGACACTCGGCCTGTCGAGGTCACTCCAAGCAAAGTGTTAGTGAATTCGGGTTGCTCCCTATAGCATGGAGACGTAGGCTTCGGCTGAACTCCGAGATCATACTTTGTGTCAACCTTTTTTCTGCTTGAATATCGAAAGTATTAACTCAAAGTCACCAAGGCATAGACCTTCGAACCTACCTTCCAGTTAGCAGATCGATCAAAGATCTTCGACTTAGCTTCAATTGACTGGTTGGGCGGAGTCTTTGGATCGGCACGAAGATTTTTCCCCCACAGTTTGGCGTCGTCTGTGGGATCGAACGAGAAGCCAAGTTTACTCTACAACAAGTCTCAGATCGGTTAAGCAGACAACCGATCTAAGATAGTCAAACTCCCTGGCCCCTTCGATTGAGCAGACAATCGTTCAGAGACCGGCAATCTTGTTGCATCCTTCGTTCTCTAAATGGCGAGGACAAAGCATCAGGATCATCCAGAGGGGTATAACGCATATCAAGCTCGTCCAGAGACTCGTTCGATGAGTCAATGACTCAACTTTGGGCAGCCCCTCGCTGTCCCCGAAATGGGAGTTCGTTCAGGGAGTGGAAGATCAGTCGATCGACCGATCGCCCTACCTTTCCGACAGTCGATAGGGCAAACTGCCCCTGCTCTAGCTGAAGACCCTCCATCCACCTACCAAATCTCGGCGGTCGACTTTCAGCTACTACAATTGGCTAAGCAGAATGCCACCCTCATGGCTGAAAGGGATGCCCTCAAGAAAGCAGCCTCCAAAGCCGGGATTGCTCTCCTCGTCCCTTTATTCGATGAGAGAGTCAGATCCGCCTCGGTAATCGATTCACTCTGAACCACGAAGGTCAATGGGCACCGCTGCCCACGAGAGGATTCGTCGCAACCCAAACCCCTCTGCAGCTCCATGGAAGTAGTGTTTGGGATCGTATCGATGATGAGTCCTCTCAATCTTCCTCAGGTCGCAATTGTGTCAGACAGGCACAATCGAAGCCCAACCTACGAGTGAGGCATCGGATGAAGGAAGCACCCTCCAAGAGCAGAGCCTCTCCATCTCTCCCGCTCCAACATGAAGCCGCCGTCGATCTTCGTCACCAGATCCATCTGGCCACTACTCAAGGGCTTGGACAAGGCCTCTCGATTTTGCCCCTTGATCTGCATCCAGGTCGGGGACACGGTCGTAGAGAAGGATACTCTTCTGCTGGACCCCTCCACCGAAGTTTATTTCAATCACCCTTCTCGAGAGGTTGGAGAACTCCGACTCTCCCGAAGTTCAATTGCCTCAAAGGAGACCCTACCCTCCACATCCTAGCCTTCAAGCAAGCTCTAACGCCGCACGAAGAAGAGAACAATGTGCTCTGCCATACCTTCGCCGGGAGCCTCGATGAACCTTCTCTCAATTGGTACCATAATCTCCATGTTGGATCTATCACCCAGTTCGGAGTATTAGCGAACCACTTCGTGCAGCACTATCAACTCAACTTGAAGCCGAAAAAGAAGCTCGATTCTCTTTACCGGCGGATGGGAGCAGATGAAAGTCTTCATAGTTTCACACGAAGATTTCGCAATGAACACACCGCTTTATCCGGACGGTATTTGGACGACGAGGCAATCATGTTGGTCTTCTAAAATGCTCTCCGGTTTGATTTGCATATCTACAACAACTTCATCCGCAATCCTCCCCCTTCCCTGGGTTCGATGTTTGATCGAATCCAGAGGGAGATCGAAGTCGAAGACGATCAGGTCGCCCGAAAGGGACGAGAAACAAAACAACGATCTGTCAATAAGGAAGCCCCAAAGTATACCGCCAAAGCTCACAATACGGAGGCAGTGGCCCCCCTGCATCCAAGCAACCAAGGAATGATGGACGTAGATCGCCTCTGAAGAAGACTACATTCCCAGATTGGATCCTCCCGATTGAGCAGATCCTCGATCAAATTCAACATGATGAATTCCTCCGAAGACCGAATCCTCTACAACCGGATACCAAAGTCACCGCTGATAAAACAGTCTACTGTGATTTTCATCGCAGTCATGGCCATTCCACCGATCGATGCTATTGACTGAGATATCATCTCAAGGATTTGCTACGAGAAGGCCATCTCTAGGAGTTTGTCAAATGCGGAAAAGATCAACGCCGACCTTCTGCAAAGGGAAAAGAAGCTTGCTGGATCCATCAAGTCTCCACCGATCCATCAACTATCTCCGTGCGAGCCAATATTTTTGGCATCCATAGAGCGCTCCACAATCAATTCCTAACCGATAAAGAGGTTGATCGTCAAGTGCGACGCATCTTCAATGCATGCTCCACAGCGAACAAAGAAGATACATGGGTCGAGAAACCCATCAAAGACCTAGCATGGCTATCTATCATCTTCAACGACTCCGACCTTCAAGGAGTCCATACCCCGCATCGGGATTTCCTGGTTCTTCAGCTTATTATTGATGGAAGCACCGTCAACCGTATCCTCATTGACACCGGAAGCTCCATCGACATCATGTTCTCAGATTACTTCAAACGCCTGGGACATAAATACTCAAGTCTTGAAGTCGTACCGATTGTGATCACAGACTTTAATGGTGAGCAAAGCATGACGATGGGCGAGTTAAGACTCACTCTCGACCTCAGCCGGGAGACTCGAGTCTCCGTAAGGTTCGCCATCGTCGAAGGGACGTCCAATTACAACATCATTCTTGGGCGACCATTCCTCCATCAGATCAATGTCATCTCCTCTTCCTACCATCAAATCCTCAAATTTGCAACAGGAAAGGGTATTGTCTGCATTCGAGGAGATCAACAAGCTGGACAATCTTGCGAGGTGACTGCTGCAAAAATGGATCGTCAAGTAGATCTGGCACCACCAAAGCGCCCGCGAGACGAAGCAGGCCCTTCTTTAAAATAGCAACCAAAGGAAGTCCCACTGACCGAACCTCCACCGATTGAGTGAGAGGCTTCACCTTCAATCGAAGAAATCATTCTGATAAACAGTGGCGATTTCCCTCGATTTCCCTCGAGAGACTTTCGTGGGCATCGATCTCAGCGATGCAGAAGCGCCAGATATGATATCCTTCCTTCAATCCAATATTAACATCTTCACCTGGTGTTTCGAAGATATGCCTGGGATCAACCCAGATGACGCGTGTCATCGACTCGTCATCAAAGAAGGATCGAAACCCGTCAAATAGAAACCTCGGACAATTCGACCCGAACGCCAAACTACAATTCAAGAGGAGATCAGTAAATTATTCACAGCAGGCTTTATCCGTGAAGTAGAGTACCCTACTTGGATCTCCAACATCGTCGCGGTCCCTAAGAAGAATAGGAAGATTAGAGTTTGCATCGATTTCACCAACCTCAACAAGGCGTGCCCCAAAGACCCTTTCCCTATGCCAAGGATAGATAGACTCGTTGACGCTACTGCTGGTCACGAGCTTCTGTCATTCATGGACGGGTACTCAGGGTATACTCAGATCCCCCTACATCCGGACGATCGAGAGAAGACGTGCTTCGTGACAGACCATGGCCTCTACTGCTATAACGTAATGCCCTTCGGTCTCAAAAATGCGGGGTCAACCTATCAAAGGCTGGTCACAAAGATGTTCGAAGAACAAATCGGTCGTAACGTCGAAGCCTATGTCGATGATCTTCTCACAAAAAGCTTCAATTGGGAGAACTACCTCTCCGATCTCACCGAGACGTTTCAAATCCTCCGGAAGTACCGCATGAAGCTCAACCCAGTTAAGTGTGCCTTCGGAGTTCAATCGGGCAAATTCCTGGGTCACCTCGTGACCAGGAAAGGCATCGAAGCCAATCTTGACCAAATTCGTGTAATCCTCGATATGCCTTCGCTTACAAATCAGAAGGAGGTTCAGCGCCTCACTGGAAGACTAGCTGCTCTTAATCGATTCATCTCAAAATCTTCCGACAAATACAAGCCTCTTTTTGACAAATTACGGAAGGCAGACACCTCCGGATGGAGTCCGATTTGCGAACAGGCCTTCCAAGACGTCAAGAACTATCTCACGAGAGATCCTATCCTTGCAGCTCCACTCGCGAAGGAAGATCTCTGGCTCTATCTCGTCGTGACCGATCAGGCCATCAGTGCAGTCTTAGTAAGTAGAAGGGAAGGTGCGGAACGTCCAGTCTACTACATCAGCCACACCTCTAACGGGAGGTACGTTCCTTGGTCTGACCTACATCGTATTAAACCCTGGCCAGGTGGTCATCAGTTGGACTGTTGATCGAATTCGGTTACTTGGCAGAGTAATCGAAGGTACGATGTACATGGTCAATTTGGAAGGAATCGAGTCATATGAGCACTTGAGTCTGATGGTAGTCTCCACCGCTCGAGTCGCATCCTGGTACCAATTGGAGGAACAACAGATTTACAATACTAAGCGGAGAGCAGGGGTATGCGAGGGAATATAGTAAGTCCGGGCGGATTGGAGTGAAGTCTGCATTGCACTATGGGTGGCTACGCAGGTTAACTCGAACTCAGAGGGTCAATGACATACTCAGTATGTCAATCGAGTTCAAGTTGAAGGCATGAATCCTGGCCCCTGAAGGTTCCACCTTATTCACATTATGTATGGTCCTTGAACCATCTCCTCGATTAACAGGACGTAGTTAGAGGAAGTAATTAGTCCAACCCTAATAACCCTATGCTCCGTGTGTGCATCGCACTAGTGCACGGTAGATATATGCATAGGTATGTGTGTGTGCTAGGGGAAATCCCAGAGTAGTACGAAGACACACGCAATCATCTCCTTACCTTAGTGGGCTTCGCTACATGGGTACGATGCACCGGTTCGTGTTGTGAGTTGACTGGTTGACTTTACTAAGAACACCCTAGATGTTTACTAAGGGCACCCCGGTAATAGTGGGATCACTAGTCATAACCCATGTAAATGCACCATGCGAGTTCCCAAGCGAGAGGGGCAACTAACTAGAGGCATGGGGGTGTTTTGGGAAAATAAAATATCACCATGCCCTAGGTTGGCCGCCCCTTGCACATGGGGACACACATGGGTCGCCCTCTCCCTAGCTTCTGGGAGTTGCTAGCAAGCTTCTAGGGGAGTGGGGCTTAATAAGGGAGCTTTGACTTTTAAGGTGGCCTTCCTTGTATGGAAACAAGGGGTCGGCCCTGTGTTATACGCAAGGAGCAAGGGAGAGGATGTAGGGGCCGGCCACAACTCCCATACGTAAGGTATGGGGGGGGGGGGGCCCTATATAAGGATGAGGGGAGGAGGGGCCTGCCTCAAGTGATGATGCCCTAGCCGCCCCCCTTCTCTTCTTCTCCTCTATTGTCTCTAACGCTTTTGCGCAAGGGTTTTGGATGTGGAAATTCTTCCTCGTGTGATTAATCGAAGACGGAAAAGGCTCGTCGCATGTAGGCACTCAGAGATCCATCGACGAGGGTCAGTGCATTGTGCGAGGTCGGGTGAACAGGACGGCGTTTCCCGCAACCTTTTGCTGTCCAGAATTTACATAGAAAATCAGCGATGTTTCTATGATTTCGGAAGTTGCAAAAGTCCAAACAAGGTGAAACTAGAAGGAATTTGTCGCGGTGAAAGAATCTACACGGAGGTATGATCTCTATCATGTTGATCTTCCATAGATAGAACATGCATGTATGCTAAATTGTTCTCTCATGCTAGATCAACGCTAGGGGTTCTAGGTTCATACACGCTTGTGTAGAGTTTCGATGAAAATTTTGATATATAACGCACATCACCTATGGTCTTCGGACCTTCCTTTTGCTTCTGATGTCGGGCTCTACCATGGATTTATTTCCAACACATGGTTTAAAATTGTTTGGTTGAAAATGCAATTGAAAGCAGCTAGTGATGTCGATTGGAAGCCGTCGACAGTGCCAGTATGGTGCGCGTTAGGGTTTCGATGGAGATAAAGGAGGAGGGGAGAAGACGGGAAGAAGAAGGTGGTAGAGGAGAGGAATGATGGTGGAGGTGGAAGAACGGGGAGGCTGCTGCCTTTATAGGGCATCGGTGGCGGCAAGGGTGGTATGAGCACAAGCAACAGCATACTGGTGGTGGGACTTAGGCATTGGGAAATGTTATGTTGCTAACTCGGTTGCCAACTTTTGGATTGCCAACTTTACGTGGCTTCCGCTCAGGGCTCATCCCATGGTACCACAAAAATGTTCCCACCAATCATGACCCGCCAGCTCGTGGAGTTGGCAACAAAAGTTGGCAAACCAGTTGGCTATATAGCATTACTCTTTGTCAAATGCCAAATCGGTTGTAGGAAAATAAAAAGCGGTGAAAAAATCAGACATATACCTGACCCAAGTTGATAAGGTTGGAGTTCAGATCTCCTCCCGTCGGTCAGTCGGTCGGTCGGTCGGTGGGCCCGGAGTGCATCGCAGCAACACAATAGCTGGCGACCCAATGAAACGCATCTAACGATTTGTTTTTGCGACTGTGATGCACACCGGACCCACCGACTTACTGGAAGAGATCTGAGCTCATAAGATTGGGATCTAGCTGTCGCCCTGCGAATCTATCGATGTAGGGTTGTGATATACATAGATCAGAAGGAAGGAAAAAAAAAAGGGAAATACTATTCATACCCCATAAATCTGTAATTAGCCCCCATTTCCAAGAAACTTGAATACACCCCATTTTTTTTTTCATACCCCATTCTTATCCCAAAAATACCCTTCCCCCTTACACCCCACCTTCAATACACCCCAGTTAAATGACCCGCCCCAACTTGATTATACCCCAATCAAACACATACCCCCTTAAATATACCCCAATTATATGCACTCTTGAATACACCCCACTCTTAAATAAACCCCATGCAGTTGGCTGATACTTGAAGGCACAAGTAGAGCTGCACCTTGGGCGGGCCAACCTGAACCCAACCCGAGTCCAACCCGAACCCAACCCGAATTTGGGCGGGCTAATCCGAGCCCAACCCGAATCATTTCTCCTCGACCCGACACGAAGTTAGCGGGTCTGGGTCAAGGCTAAACGGGTTCGGGTCGTAAACGGGTCGACACGATAGACCCGTTTATTAAACGGGTCGGGTCCGGGTTTAGGGTCTGGACACGGTAGACCCAGGAAGACCCGTTTAGTATTCAATAGGTCATGTCGGGTCGGGTCGGGTCGGGTCGGGTCTACCAACAATCCGATACTATAATATATAAAACCAGTGGGTCTTTCGGGTCAGGTCGGGTCAAGTCGGATTGGGTCGGATCGGGTCAACTGAATAGATCCGGGTGGTAAACGGGTGTTATTGGGTCTTATCGTGTCTACCCGTTTATCAGCGAGTCGGGTACGGGTTTAGGATCTAGACACGATTAGTTAAACGGGTCGGGTTCGGGTCTAGGGGTTTTGGACACGACACGAAACTAGACACGACACGAACCCGACACGAACCCGACTCATTGCCACCCCTAGCTGCAACTTGGGCGGGCCAACCCGAACCCAACCCGACTTTGGGCGGGTTAACCCGAACCCACCCCGCACAACCCGACGGGTTGGGCATGGGCTAAGTTTAAACGAACATTGGGTTGGGTTGGGGTACAAAAGACGCTGAGCAGGCGCTTTGGGGTTTGGGGTATAAAAAAAAGGGCATTGTCGGTATTAAAGGATTGTTGAGTAATTTATTGAGAAACGCTAGGGATACGGGGGCTAATTACAGATTTTTGGGGTATCAATAAAGTTTCCCAAAAAAAAAAGACATCTTTTGCCAGGACGCAGAGCGGCGGACGGCAGCCGGCCGGATCGCGGGATAGGGAGTTCCCTCTTTGGCCTCCTTCCTCTTTTTCTCATCCACGAAGATCGGGAATCTCCCCCGCCACAGGAGCTCGGGATCGCACACGGTACAGGTAACACTCCCCGTCCCTCCGCCGATGCATCTCTGTTTTGGTAATATTTTTTTTTCCCCTTAAATCGGTCTTCCAATCGGCGCAAGGATTTAAACTTTACACTGCCGTCCCAAAATTGTTCTGCAATCCAAGCAGTGGTTGGACTCTGATACCCCCACCCCATAAACATATCTATAGGATCTCTCGGTTTCGGATCTGATCAATTCTTCTCGCAGGGACAGGGACAGGGACAGGGACAGATGTGTCAAAGGGGAGAAGCTCCGATATGTAAAAAGAGTAGGAGGATGAGTGATGATGTGATGATTGAGATCCTTGCTCGATTGCCCACAAAATCTCTCCGTAGGTTGCAATGTGTATCAAAAGCATGGAAGGGCTTCATCTCCGATTATGTCTTCTCTCGTCGGAGACTCCTACTACCCATGTCCGGCATGTACTACTTTGACTTTTCTAAGCCTAAGCTTCATCCTGATTACAGTGGGCATTATGTTCCTATATCTGACCCTCACCACCATGAAAAGGATTACTTAGCATCGCTGGAGTCACGTCTAGGCACGATGCTACCCTTGGATCTCAAAGCGTATGTGACACACAGTTGCAATGGGCTGCTGCTCTTCACCGCCCACGGGGGCTTTACCAATTCCGGTCCATCTTCCTACTTCTACTTCGTGTGCAACCCTACAACCATGGAATTCGTTGCCCTTCCTCAGCGACGGCCTCACGAACGACCGGGATGGAAGCCCTTTGATTATTATTCAAAGTGCTTCCTTGCCTTTGATCCCCGTGAGTCCCCTCATTATAAAGTCGCCCGGTTCACCCGGTTCACTTCCGAGGATCGGTTTCCTCAGAGGATTCGGGCAGTTGTGGAGGTTTATTCTTCTATGTCTCGTAAGTGGGTCGAACTCACCTTCCCTCCTGGAGGTCTTGAATGCAAGTGTCCCTGAGACGGCCGTTCTCCACAAGGGAGCTCTCAACATTCTTGCTGTTTGGGAACTGCTTATTAGGTTCGATTTTGAGAAGGAAAATTTTCAGGTGGTGACCGTACCTGAGCCGTGGTATCGGTCCTGTAATGAACCATTTGGATGCTTGGGGGAGTCTAGAGGTGAGCTTTATTATGCCATCACCCGATCCGTGTTGAAGATCTGGATGTTTGACGAGGGGAGTGCCAACAAATGGTTGCTCAAGCACAGGATGATGCCTACTGTTTTCGATAAATATTCTCCATCCTGCTATCAACGTGATCTCGACATCAACCCGATAGCTTTCAATCGGGATTCGGATATCATATACATCACCGCACTATGCAAGATCCTTGCGTATCATCCAAGCAGCGGGAGGCTGGAGGAGATCTGCAAGCTGCCTCATGACACGTTGAACTGGAATGTGGTCCACACCATCATGCCGTGCCTCGAGTCATTAAACCCTCCTGGTGCCATATTTATCCAACCTTGATCGACATTCGCTCCTGTCCAAGGCCTACCGATGGCTTGTTTTCAGCTTAACTTATAAAGAGGACATTGATTGGTTATGAGTGTGCTTGTTGGGATTTCAGAAATTTGGAAAGGGCTGTGTTGTGTGGGTTTGTTGCAATAGACAGACGTGTATTTGAAACAAGTTCATGTTTCCTTTGCCTTTGTTAGACCATCTCTAATCCTACATCAAATTTTTATTCAGATTCTGATGGTCAAAATCTTAAAAGGGGAGCTTCAATATGAACGTTAGAGGTGGTGGATATGAGCCGTTGGGGTTTGATGGGTGGCTTCCGACCTCTGTTGATCTCAGAAATTTGATGGAAACCTAATTTGATAAAAATTTGGTGTACGGCTGGAGCGGATTTTTTTCTTCTACTGTAACCAATTCGAATCGAATGACTTAAAATTGTCACCCTGAACTACGGTATCACCGTGGTTCGGGGTCCAGCCATCGACATTTGTCCCCATAGTTTGATCACTCGGCCCTTGTGATGGGAACCCCTTGTAGATCTCAACAATCTAGAACCGTCCTTAGTGGACAGAAATAACAAGAGTCGATGGCTGGATCCTGAACCATGATGATAGTGTGGCTCGGGGAGACTACGTTAAGGGCTTTAAATTCAAATATAATAGGTCATTTGGTGTGTAGGATTGAAGTTGCTCTTAAGGCGGCTCCTATGTAGAACCCCTTTATCTTTACACACATGCAAGTATCTGCATTGCAGATGACAAAATTGTCAAGGTTGGTCTGGTTTTAATTTGTTCATAAGAGGGCGAGCTTTGATACCTTCCTATTAATAATCATGTTTCTTCAGGTTTGGGATGTCATAAGAGTGAGCGCCTTTATACACCATATGTCCATATTCCAAGGAAAATATTCATGTAAGATCCCAATCTTGTTTGTTATACTTAGATTGCAGTAAGCAAAATAACTTCAATAGTTTGATCTTAAACTCATGGATGAAGGCTTTCATAAAAAAATGACTTAAAAGGCTGTCCCTGAAAAAAATTAGGCTATAAGGGGTGTTTTGCATGACTCATGAGGAACAGTTGTTCCGCCGTTTCCGCTTAATCCTCATCCAGAAGATGGTATTCCTGTCAATTAGTATTTCTAATGTAATTCAACGTTTGAACATAGATTGCCAAAAAACATATTTGATGTACTTTTGGCTTTCATTGTATAGAACATAGATTGTACCATTCTAGTATGATATTTATATTTTTTGCGATAATTTTCTAGTTATGGTTGGGCTGTATTTATACATAATTAGCATAGTTTTACCGTTCATATATATCATTTATTCGTTAATTAGATGTTATTTGTGCCATGTTGTACTCTTATCTTATTGTCTTCATTACATTTTCAGAAGTTGCCAGAAAAGTTTACCGACTTTTGTGGGGCAAAACGAAGCTCGGAAGGAGGGTGGTCATGCTTTGGGATCCAAATATGAGATCATGGCCGGTCCTCTACCACGAGAGTTTCAGATTTTTGTTAACAAATGTTTGTAGACTTTTGGAGCAATTAATGTGGTGGCATGTTGTGTATATTTGTTTGATCCATGTATGAAGTATCATGCTGCAATAACCCATGGACAACGCAAGTTCAAATGCTTTGCTATCCCCAACAAGGATCAGTTAAACGACGGTTTTGGACCGTCGTTGTTTAATGTATCATACTGTCTTAGGCAACAGTCATTAACCGTCGTATATTTAAGACGGACTATGACCGTCGTTTAGTATAAACGACATCTTAATAAATGACGTATGTGGCGATGGTCTAAGCCCATCGTTTATAGAAAACAACGATGGCATATGATTGTGGGATTTAAACGACATCTTAATAAATGACATCTTAATAAATGATGTATGTGGCTTGGGATCTCACACGGTACAGGTAACACTTAAATCCATCTTCCAGTCGGCGTATTCTCTGATTGTGGGATTTAAACTTTAAACTGCCGTCCCAAAATTGTTCTGCAATCCAAGTAGTGGTTGGGCTCTGATACCCACCCCATAAACATATTTATAGGATCTCTCGGTTTCGGATCTGATCAATTCTTCTATGTCTTGTAAGGGGGTCGAACTCACGTTCCCTCCTGAAGGTCTTGAATGCAAGTATCCCTGGGAGACGTCCATTTTCCACAAGGGAGCTCTCAACATGCTTGCTATTCGCGGGAGACGGAAAATTTTCAGGTGGTGCCCGTACCTGGGGCGTGGCATCAGGCCGGTAATGAACCATTTGGATGCTTGGGGGAGTCTAGAGGTGAGCTTTATTATGCCGTCGTCCGATCCGAGTTGAAGATCTGGATGTTTGACGAGGGGAGTGCCAACAAATGGTTGCTCAAGCACAAGATGATGCCTACCGTTTTTGATAAATATTCTCTCAACTGCTATCAACGTGATCTCGGCATCACCCCGATAGCTTTCAATCAGGATTCAGATATCATATACATCAGCGCACGATGCAAGATGCTCGTGTATCACCCAAGCAGCGGGAGGCTAGAGGAGATCTGCAAGCTGCCTGATGACATGTTGAACTGGAATGTGGTCCACACCATCATGCCGTGCCTCGAGTCATTAAACCCTCCTGGTGCCATATTTATCCAACCTTGATCGACATTCGCTCCTGTCCAAGGCCTAACTATGGCTTGTTTTCAGCTTAACTTATAAAGAGGACATTGTATGGTTACAAGTGTGCGTGTTGGGATTTCAGAAATTTGGAAAGGGTTGTGTTGTGTGGTTTGTTGCAATAGACAGACGCGTATTTTAATAACTTAAAATAGACAGACGTGTAACTTGTGTAATCGAATGACTTAAAATAGTCACCCTGAACCATGGTATCATTGTTGTTCGGGGTCCAGCCATCGACATTTGTCCCCATAGTTTGATCACTCGGCCCTTGTGATGGGAACCCCCTGTAGATCTCAACAATCTAGAACCGTCCTTAGTGGACAGAAATAATAAGCGTCGATGGCTGGATCTTGAACCATGATGATAGTGTGGCTCGGGGAGACTACGTTAAGGGCTTTAAATTCAGGATTAATGATCTACACTAAGGATAATAACTTGACTAGTGTGGTCGGTCATATGTCTCTATGTAGATGATATGTTGATCTTTGGAACCAACTTAGAAGTAGTGGTCAAAACCAGTGACTTCTTAAGTAGGCACTTCGATATGAAGGACTTAGGAGCTGCAGATGTCATTCTTGGAATCAAAATTAAGAGAGTTTCCAATGGCATAGCTGTATCTCAATCTCACTATATCGAGAAAGTACTTATGAAGTTCAGTCATTTTGATTGTCGACCTGCCAGAACGCCATATGATCCTTCAGTACACCTGAAGAATAATTTATAGCCTAGTGTATCACAACTAGAATATTCTAGGGTAATTGGCAGTCTCATGTATATCATGAACTGCACGAGACCCGATATTGCCTATGCGATAGGTAGACTTAGTAGATACATTAATAACCCTAACCAAGAGCATTGAGATGCTCTAATCCGAGTTCTAAGGTACTTAAAACATACATTAGATTATGGCATTTTCTATGGTAGGTATCCCGTTGTCCTAAAGGGATACAGCGATGCTAATTGGATTGCGGATTCCTCAGGAACCAAACCCACTAGTGGGTATGTGTTTACCCTTGGAGGGGGTGCAATTTGTTGGAAATCATCCAAACAAACATGCATTGCCCGATCCACTATGGAGTCAGAGTTCATAGCCCTAGATAAAGCTAGTGAAGAGGGTGAATGGCTAAGGAATCTTATTATGAATATTCCTTTTTTGTCAAAGCTTATTCCTACTGTCCCAATTCATTGTGATAGCCAAGCAGCTATAATGAGGGCTGTGTGTACCAATCCCTTTTGGAGCCGGCAACGCAACAGTCGGAGAGAAGGAGGGGGGGATCGGCCATGCAACAAACACCCCCCCCCTCTGGGTCGGCATGTAGCCAGAAGGAGGGGGGGTCGGTCGGTCGGTCACCAAGGAGAGAGGGGGCAACACCCCCCCCCCCCTCTCTCTGGGTCGGCATGTAGCCAGAAGGGAGGGCAGCACACCCTCCCCCCCTCTCTCTTGGTCGGCATTTAGCCAGAAGGGAGGGCAGAAGCCCCCCCCCCCCCTTTTCTCTGGGTCGGCATATAGCCAGAAAGGGGGGGGGGGGTCGGTCGGTCACCAAGGAGGCACACCCCCCCCCCTCTTTTCTCTGGGTCGGCATGTAGCCAGAAAGGGGGGGAGGGGGGTCGGTCGGTCACCAAGGAGGCACACCCCCCCCCCTCTCTCCTGGGTCGGCATGTAGCCAGAGGGGGGGGTCGGTCAGTCGGTCACCAAGGAGGCACACCCCCCTCTCTCTCCCCCTCTCTCTCTCCTGGGTCGGCATGTAGCCAAAAAGGGGGGGGTCGGTCGGCTGGTCACCAAGGAAGCACACCCCCCCCCCTCTCGATGGGACGTGCAACGAGCCAAGGAGTGAAGCAGCAGTCGAACACGGAGGTCTCGCTGTGCTGACAACGCTCCGCAATTTCCGGGCCAAAGTGACCAGGTGTCAACCGCGCGCCACGTCACCGCGGCGGTTGAACTCATTGCGGGGACACATCAACCGCCCGATTTTCGCGGAGCACCGTAACCGTCACCCCGCCACTATAAAAGGGGACCTACCCCTTCAGCAAGAGGAGGAAGAATTCTGGAGGAGACGCTGCCCGTTTCGTCCCGGAATTTGCGGAGCTGCGGAGATCGGTCGGTCTGCACCCAGAGGCTGTCAGTGGAGATCGGTCGGTCTGCACCCAGAGGCTGTCTGCGGAGATCGGTCGGTCTGCACCCAGAGGCTGTCTGCGGAGGTCGGTCGATCAGCAACCAGACACTGTTTGCAAGCGACCTGCAGACAGACGTTGTCCGCAGCGGTCGGTAGTCTGAGTGAAATTGCAGAGGTCGGTAATTTGGGAGACCGGTCCTCAGGGTATGTAATTGGGGTTAAGGTGAGAGATTGTAACCGAAAGATTAGTCTTAGTGCATTCTCGCCCCACCCGTGGTTTTTTCCCCTTCGTCGTTGAGAAGGGGTTTTCCACGTAATTCCCGGTTTGTTTTAATTTGGCTTGTTGGATTGTGCTCGCCACCCGAACCGCCCGGTTTGACTAAAAACCCCCCACAATCTTGGCGCCGTCTGTGGTATAGTCTTCGAGACTTCCTACTAGAGCTTTCGACTGTTGACCCGTGGGTGTCGACCAGTCTGAGGCTACCTGCAACCAGCAGTCCACGACCACACGGTTGAAGAACGATGGCCGGTGGACCGTATCGTACCCACTCGACGTCGAAGCTCCCGTCCGAAACTGCGCCACTCGGAGATGCCAATGATGTCGGACGTCTTGTTCAACAGCCAACGGACACGGAGCGCGTAGTCCCGTTGGCGAACCCTGTACTGGGGGTCGGGGAGTCCAGTCAAGCTCCGGTAGCAACCCTGGCTCCTCTGACAGGGGGTCTATCGGAAGCTTTTCTGGCCACAATGATGATGACCCAGCAAGCTCTCACCACCCAGCTCCAAACGATGCAGTGCAACTACGAGGAGTTGCGCGACTTCGTGCGGGCCGCACCGACGGGTGGTCTACTCAATCAGGGCATGTTGGCCCAAGCGGGACAGAGTCTCCCCACTCAAGCCGCCCCACCAGTGCAAATGCAGCCGCAACCAGTGCCTCAGGTGGAGGTCAAGATTAATCGCTCGGTGGAGGTCCAAAGTGCGAATCCCGACGGGCGAGACTCGAGTAGCCCGGAGCCTGCGGAAAGAAACAAGCATGCTTGAGCGGCGTCGGCACGCTCGGATGTCTGGTCCCGGCTCGGGGCGCACCCGCGACAGCCGCCTGCCTCCAAGCATCACTCCAAGACAGACTCGGCACAAGTGCATCACCCGAAGCGAGACGGTGAACACCATCGTCAACCGAGTGATAGCCATCACACTCGGATGACGCCGGCCAGTCGACAGCCGGCTCACAATTTACCACTGCTATTGCACAACCTCCGGACAATACTCACAATTTACCCAAAAATTCATAAACCGCCCAGGCACCTGTGGCCATCGAGTGTTATCATGTCGTAGAGAAGAGCAGCGATGAGTGGTCAGAAACGCATCGTTGGACGTGCCGAACAAAAGTGTCATCAATCCCCATTGACCACCGCGAGTTCACGATCCCTCTATCCAATCTCTCCCAAATGCGAGCTTTCCTCTGTCGGTTGTTACACCATGTATAGTTCTCTTCGCTGAAGCACACATCCTTCAGCCCGCACCTTTGTAACATATGCAAGAAAGCCAACCAACTGCTACTCTATGTGAACAGCCCCCGCCCCCCCCTAAAATCTACTAGCGTAAGCACACAATTGAAATCGCTAAGAAAACACCAAGCATAGTCCAACTTGCTAACTCGCAATAACTCAGCTAGCATGCGGAACAACTGCTCCGTTTAATCCTCATCCAGTAGAGAGTATGTGGGCACCGAAATTAGCCCACGGATCAAACCTGACCAGCATGTGAAACTTGGCCCACACACAACGGCCTGCATGCGAAACTTGGCCCACATACAACGGCCCACATACGAAACGGACTTGACTCGATGCAAACGGGCCATATCGAACCTGCAATTCGAACACAAAAAGGGGGTCGCCGACCCCTTTTTTGGAAACCGTGCCCCTCTTCATTGGGAGATGTGGCCGGCCATAAAGGGAAGAAAAGAAAATGAAAAGAAAGGAAAATTCTTAATCACCTCAATGCGAGGGGAGGTGATGTGGATGTCTACGCAACTATAGATCTGCGACGATCCCTCGATCCGACGGACAAGATGACGTCGTGTTGCTATACAATCGGAAGGTGCAAAGATGACAACTTATCTTCAAAAGATTAACTCATAACAAGCCCATAACCATCCCCACAAAATAAGAAAATGGATCAAATTTGTTTTCCCCAAAAGAGGAAACAACATTTTGATGGTTATAGGGGGAGATATGGGATTGACTCAAAAAATCGCAACAATATCTCTCCCAACCTCCCCCCTTTTGCCTATAAATAGAAGGGGTGGGGGAAAGCATAAATGGTCGAAAGCTGAAGACAAAAAGGCTCTGTAAAAAAGGGGCTCCAACGCTTGAAGACCAAAGGCATCGTGAGGAACGAGAAGGCGCATCCCCAACAAAACAGAGTCGCCTATCGAAGTCCTCATCAAAGCAAAGACCTTGTACTTGAATATCAAATCTTCGACTCCTTGAACGAAAAGAAGGTCCGGAGTCGTCATCACCCCGACGTCTCCAACGATCTTTATCAACTCTGAAGACACCATAAGCAAAGACCAGAGAAGAAGATTGAAGCCGACAACACTCCGTTGTCTTCAACAAAGATGTCGACTCTTCGTACGAAGAAGAAAACTTGGAGAAGAAGGCCTGAACCCGGTGCTACTCCTGCCGTCTTCATCAACAAAAGCTGACGTTACAACCGTCGCACGAAGATCGGTGCTACCCCCGTCGTCTTCATCAACAAAAGCCACGCTACAACCATCGCACGAAGATCGGTGCTACCCTTATCGTCTTCATCAATAAAAGCCGATGCTATAATCATCGCACGGAGATCGATGCTACCCCTGCCGTTTTCATCAACAAAAGCCGATGCTACAACCGTCGCACGGAGATCAGTGCTACCCCCGTCGTCTTCAAAAGAAGCATTCGACTCTGATCACGCTAAAAAAGCTCGGAGAAGAAGAGAAGCAAAGTCGACACCATAACCGTCGCACAAAAATCGGTACTATCCTTGTCGTTTTCAAAAGATGCATTTGACTCTGATCACGCCAAAGAAGCCCGGAGAAGAAGAAAAGCAAAGCTGACGCCATAACCTTCACACGGAGATCGGTGCTACATCCACCGTCTTCAAAAGAAGCCTTCGACTCCGATCACGCCAAAGAAGCCTGGAGAAGAAGAAAAGCCAAAGTCGATGCCACAAACGTCATTTGCTGAAATTCATCCCCAAGAAGCCGGAAAAATAAAGAAGCCTTGGAAACATAGCCATATGCATCGCTGTTCGAGAAGAAGATCGAGTCAACGCCAAAGCAAAAGCCAACGCAAGAAGCCGAATCAAAAGCATCGGTAAAGTCCGCGCCAAAGCAACGCACATGCCAAAGCCAAGCAACTACGACGGTCACGAGCAAAGCACCGCACGTTATAGCCGATACGATGCGAAGTCCAGAAGAAGTAAAGCATCGCAAGCCTCTACCCGTCTACGTTCAAGCACAAGCACCAAAGCAAAGCAAAAGCCAGAGCCACGCCAAAGCAAAACTGAAATCCAAAGCCAAAGCCGACGTCAGAAGTACGATCGACGCTGCAAACCGATGATCAACGATGCCGAGATCTAGCAAGAGTCGAGGGAGACGCGAAAACTAATGAGCGAAGACAAAAACCCCATAGCCGAGAAAGCGCGAAGCACGGAAGGGACAAAAGCAACGGCGAAGACGCCTTAGCCTCTCAAGAAATCCTCACCCTGTAAGGATCTCTGTCCTGGGCAACCCCTCCAGAGCTCTCGCACGAAGTAACGTGGAGACGCGGATCTAAAGGACCCTCAAGAGGATCTCTCCCACAATCTCCAGATCAAATCTTCACCGCACCCAGCTCATCACCCTCGAGTCCCCAGGTCCCGGCCTTGCAATCTCCGTGTGTTCGAAATAAATACGATCCGAATCTTTTTTTTTTTGCAGCTACAAGGTATTTCCATCAATAGCCAAATATAGTGTAAACTAGTAAGAAACCCGGGGAATGCCCGAATGTGCTTGATACATGTCATTTGGCAAAGATGGCATCGCAACTATTCGAAGAAGTGTGAAATCTGAAGTGAGTGTGATTCACTTGTTAGAGAGAGAGAGAGGATTAACATCAAATGACCATTAAATGCCATTGAATGAAAATTTATCATCTTTATGGTAGGTTTTTAAATGGCTTTAAAATAGAGTCGTGTTCACATACGAAAGAAGAATTCTAGCTCTTTAAAAGACGTCCACGTGTCACGACATGGGGGAGAGGCTTCCATTTTAGTATATAGATGACATCGCAACAACTCGAAGAAGTGTGAAATATGAAGTGAGCGTGATTCACTTGTTAGAGAGAGAGAAGAGAGCGAGAGAGATTGACATCAAATGACCGTTAAATACTATTGAATGAGTATTTACATCTTTATGGTAGATTTTAACAGGATTTAAGTGTGAGCCGCGTTCACACATGGAAGAAGAATTCTGGCTCTTTAAAAGATATCCATGTGTCACAACACGGGAGAGAGGCTTCCATTTTAGTAAGAAACCCGGGCAATGCCCAGATGAGCTTGATGCATAGCCATTTGGCAGAGATGACATCACAACTGTTCGAAGAAATATGAAATCTAAAGTGAGTGTGATTCACTTGTTAGAGAGAGAGAGAGAGAGAGAGAGAGAGAGAGAGTGAGTGAGTGAGTGAGATTAACATCAAATGATAATTAAATGCCATTGAATGAGTGTTTTATTATCTTTATGGTAGATTTTTAATATGATTTAAAACTGAGCCGTGTTCACACATGAAAGAATGATTATGGTTCTTTAAAAGACGTCCACAGTCACGGAGAGAGGCTACGGAGAGAGGCTACGGTTTTAGCATATAGTATAGATTTGATTGCCCAACGATCAGTTGGCAACCATTTCTCTTCCCAAATCCCAACTTTTCATTCCGCCAGAACAAATACTGGCCGTTACTTTTAAAATTCGGAACCGGGGATAGAAACGGACGGTTCCGGATTAGGGTTTCGGCTTGTACAAGGTTGTAACCATCCCAACCGCCGTCGGTCCCGGACTAGGGTTTCGGCTTCGCACCCTTGGCCTCCTCGGACACCGGCGGTGGTTTGTTCACGTATCTCCGGAGTCGAGCGGACTCCCTCGGTGGCCACGGCCCGGCCTCGGGGTAGATGGCTCCTGCCGCTCGCATCCGGAGTGGGATCTAGCCGTCGGCCCGCCGGCGGCGGAAGTTCCGACTGCGGGGTTCTTGATCTCCCTCCTTTGCGGTGCGATGGCGGTGGATTCGGCGGCAGATTGGGGTTCCACGGCGGCTCCTCCAACTTTTGTGCCGGCGCTGCGGGTGTCGGGGTGCTTTGTTGCCGGAGGTGACTCCGGGGTTGTGTTGGGTGTTTCTGTTTTTTAAAGTTTTTATTTCCTTTTTGTTCCAGGAGCTTGTGCTCCTTGGTCTGTGGTTCCCGCCTGTGGCGGGCTGTGTGATCTCCCACCGGTGGCGGGTTGTGTGGTGGTGGTACTTGTACTGGGTCTCGCCGGGTGGCGTTTGTCCCTCGCCGGAGTGCTAGCGCCGGGCTGTGGCGCCTCCCGGGGGTCTGGGTGTGACCCCCCCTCTTTGAACTACCAAAAAAAAGCTTGTTTTAGTGATTAACTTGTTCATTCAAGCCATCTGAAGCTGCTAATTCTTCGATCGATCTTGGGTGTAGGCCGGCCGGTGATGAATCAGAATCTGTACTACCTGGGGATGAAATATACAACAGCCACCTTCACAGCGGCATTCAGCAGTGCCATTCCAGCCATTACCCTCCTATTTGCTTGGATCTTGAGCTTGGTAATTGGCGCCGATAGGTTGGTTGATCCAAAGCAAGTAAACACATTTGCTTATGATTGATTTTTCCTTGATCTTTTATGGATTGAGAAGATGGAGTTGAGGGATCTTGGGAGCACAACCAAGCTAGCGCGAACGACGATCTCACTGGCCGGTGCAATGGTCATGACATTGTACGAGAGAGGAGCGGCATCACGGGCTTCATACGGGATCGGTCGATGAGGATTGGGTGAAGGTTTTCCTTTTTTTTTTTCTCTCCTCAATCACAGGCAATAGTTTTAATGGACTATCCTTCAGAGCTCAGACTTGCAGCCTTGATATGCCTCACAGGTGCGGAGCAGGCCACAGTGGTCGCCCTTGTGATGGAGCGCGGTAGCATGGCAGCTTGGTCGATTGGCTGGGATGAGAAGCTCCTTGGCATAGTTTACGCGGTAAATTAACTTAATTGAAAAAAGATCAAATGATTACAAAATAATCAAGCTTTTATAATTCCCAAAATGCACTCAAATTCAGTGGGATGACATGCATATATATGTTCGGATGATGTGCAGGCTGTTGTTGGTTCAGGTCTCGTGTACTGCATTCAAGGATCTGTGGTGAAGCACAGGGGGCCGGTCTTCGTCGCAGTTTTTCACCCCCTAAGCATGATCATCGTGGCGATAGCCGGATTGTTTTTCGTAGCAGAGGACTTGCAGACTGTGGGCATGTAAGAATGTCCTTCCCCTCATTTCCATGATCCATCTCGCACTGTTAGTTCCTTCGCTAAGCGGTGGATTCCTGATTGCATGCAGGCTGATAGGAGCAATTCTCATAATTTTTGGGCTCTATATGGTGGTGTGGGGGAAGAGCAGGGATGGAATAGAGGCACCCCATGATCAGGACACAGCAGTATGTGCTCGGACCGAAACTGCAGAAGAGGCATGAAGTTTCCATTAGTGAATAGTTAGTCGAGTTAGGGTCGAGTTAGACTGGCCGGGTTAGGGTCGGGTTGGCTGGCCGGGTTAGCTTTTGCCAGGTCATTCCCTTCCAGTATACCCATGTATAGAAATAAGCATTTAAATTGCTCCTGAATTCAGTGTTGCATATTAAGGCAATTTTAATGAATGTTGTTGGGCTAGGGGCGTGCCTCAGGCACTATATTAAGCTCCAATGTGGGTGAAGACACGGTCGGCCCTGAGGTTTTGGGGGCCCTAGGCAAACTCCAAAAGTTGGGCCCCTATCTATATAATAAGCTACAGTTTTGTGGGGGGTACAAAGAACGGTCAGGATCTGTCTTTGAGAGGGGGATAGAATGAGGGGATGAGATAAATTGGTGTTAGGGCGAGTGAGATTCATCTAGGGAGAGGGGAACGGCTAAGATTGGATCGAGTTGAAATGTGGGGATAAAATTAAGTGGAGGAAGTAATTAATTCGTGAAGGGCCTGGTTGTAATTTTTTTTTTAAATAATCGTTTGAAGGGCTTTCATGTAAAAATAATGGGATATGTTCGGTATTGATCCGAATGTTCACACGTTTTTTTGCCTGGGTTAATTCTCTGCCACCTACACATGGTCCCCCCCACCATTAATTGGATATGCATATTAGGCAGTATAGCAAAAATCCCCCTCGACATCTTGCAATCACCATACCGGCTCCAATATCCTCCCTCCCTCTCACTCACTCTCTCTCCCCTCGCGATCCCCCTTCCTCGCGAATCCTACGATCCCCAATACCGGCCCCAATTCCCCCCCCCCCCCCCCCCTCTCTCTCTTCCTACGTTTCTCTCTGTCTCTCTCTCTGATCCTGTGATCCACTCCTCTGCCGGCGTCAAGGAAGAAGAGGGGGAGGGCACAATCTCCTCCTCCCCTGGATCTCCCTCTTAACCCGATCAACCCCCCCCCAAAACCTAGCAACCCATCCCTCCCTCCCTCATCATCTTCTCACATCCCTCCGGCTCCACTCCGGCTCTACCGGCGTCAAGGAAGAAGAAGGGGAGGAAACGAGCTCGTCCTCCCCCGGATCTGCATCAGTGGCCTAGGAAGAGAAGAGGGGGAGGGGGGCTTGGTCTGGGTGGAGGCCCTTCCAGGAAATCTTCGGGGGCCGGCCGGCCGGCCGGGGCGGCGGATCTAGCGGTGTGGCGAGTGGTGGAGGCAGGTAAGGTCGTTGCTGCTAGAGAGAGAGACATAGAAAGAGATAGAGAGAGAGAGTGAGAGGGAGAGCTAGATAGAGAGAGAGAGAGAGCTCCAAATCCCACCAGATCTAGGCTATCTAGCCGGATCCGAATCGAAACCCGAAGGCAGAGATGGCGGTGACGGCGAGGAGGCCCGTACAGGAAACCTGCGACGGATGGACGGCCGGGGCGGCGGATCTGGTGGTGTGGCGGGTGGTGGAGGCAGGTAAGGTCGTTGCTTGATCAGAGATTTTGGTATTTTGAAGTGAGTTCTTAGCAAAATTGATCAGATTGGGGAGCAGATCTGCAGAGTTGATCGATTGGTACCGGAGCAAGGGAAAAAAGAAGAGAAGAGAGAAAAGGAAAGAGGGAAGGGGAAAGAGAGGGAAAAGGATACTGTTGGGGTATGGAGGGGTGTCGGAGATGCAGCAGTTCCTGGTCGACGGTTGCCGCCCCACACTCTTCTCCATCTCCACCCAGCCGCCGCCGCCGACATCCACACCGCTGCCTCCACGCCGACTCTCAAATACCCCACCACCAGTTCCAGCTCTTCCACCCCCACCCCCATTAGCAGCAGCAGTCGGAGCGGGAGAACTCCGGCTCACCGATCGACAGCCAAAGTGGAGGAGGCGGCGAAGGAGGGGGGGCACTGTCCTTCCTCGCCACCGCCATGAATTTCAAGCTGGCGGTTAACGAGAGCAGCGGCAGCGGCCGGGAGGGGCATTGTGCATGGCGATGACGGATCCGAGAGTCGGTTCCACCCATGGCAGCGGGAGGAGGAGGCCAGCGACATCAAGGAACCCTTCTGGTAATCACTAACCTCATGTTCTTCTCCTCACTCTTCAAATATGCCAAATTTCATGGAGATTTCTGTCAATCTCCTTTCTATTTCCAGCAAAAATGCATGACAAAACAATATTAATCCAAAAAAGAAAAAAAAAATCCAAAGAAAAAAGAAAAAAAAAATTTATGCTCTGGGTGCAGGAGGCCTCTGACATCGACTACATTGACCAGAG
The DNA here is from genome assembly GCA_947650365.1 of Chamaelirium japonicum. Lineage (NCBI taxonomy): Eukaryota > Viridiplantae > Streptophyta > Magnoliopsida > Liliales > Melanthiaceae > Chamaelirium > Chamaelirium japonicum. The sequence goes on along the minus strand of CANTAL010000429.1, from coordinate 61,613 downwards.
CTTCAAGCGGAAGGAGCCGGAAAGCTCCACCAACGCCTAATGCAAGAAGAGCAAAGAGGGAAGCGAGACCGGCCAAGGGAACCGGCGGCGGCGGCAACTACAAGCTCTTCAGCGAGCTCGAGGCCATCTACAAGCCCGGCAGTAGCACCACCGCCACCGGCGGGGGAGAAGCGCCTTCGACAGCTTTTGAGAGAGAGAGAGAGAGAGAGAGAGACTTAGAGGGAGAAGAAGGGATACTTTTCTCTTCTTTTTTTTTTCTTTTTTCCCCCAACTCCAACTTTCTCTGTGATGAATTTTTTGGGTAAATTGTTTAGGATGGGTGACAGTTTTTCTTTTTTCCCCAACTCCAGTAGCAATTTTTTTTTCCCCCAATCCCAACTCCAACTCCAACTTCAACTTGCCGTTGCGGTTAAGTGTGATTCGGTCGATGAGTGCCACGTAGCACTAATGGAATCACCGCCATTGCGGTTAAGTGCGATTCAGAGAGAGTTCTGTTGATGGGTGCTTCGTCTTTCTGGTTGAACAACAATCTAAGAGGATTGTATGGAAGCGACGAATTGGGCCATGTTTTGGGTAAAGAACGGTGCATGGTGGTGCTGTTGTCACCTTTGATGGCAAGCCGTGTGATGGTACTGACACTCACATTCGATCGTGAGCCGTGGTGTCCTTTTTTAGTGGGGTGACCATATTCTGCGATGATAACCATTGTCGAATGTGCCGTCCCGATCGAGACTATATAATCCCTATCGAAAATGGTTGCTTCAGTGTTGATGCCGTCAAAGCCTACTGTCCAAATACCGACATATTTTATTTTAGTCTTTGGAGTCAGGGCCTCGAATGTGGCCACTGCTAAAAGTATTTTGATGCCCTCGCCAAATAGAGGTGTCCTCCATCAGAAATGTTTTGTTGTCGAATGTAGACGCCCTCGCCGAATGTTTGTGCCGACAGACATGAACATTAATATTGTTATCTCCCCTTAAAAAATATTATCACCTTTAAAATATTGTTATCTCCCTCGAAATATTATCGTTACTCTCAAAATATTTTTTGCCACATTCGAAATACTGTTACATGTCTCAAATTATTGTCCTCGCCCTCAAAATTTTTTGCGTGCCGACAGGCACGGGCATTACTAGTACATATTAATACAAGAAAAAATATTTAGGTATCAATAATTTTTTTTTACAAGTATCCATACAAAATTTGTTTTTATTGAAAAATGCTCTCTTTGGTTCTTGGTGCTTGTCATTTGGATTTGGCTGTTAGGCCGCCCTCCTTTAGTGTTTGGGATTAGTATAAATTAATTGGGGGCCCTAGGCAACTGCCTTACCCGCCTACCCTCAGGGCCGGCCCTGGGTGAAGAGCTTGTGCTTGAATGTGTTTGAAGTTGGGAGATAAGGGATGTCCATGGAGAGACCTACATGGAGAGATTGGGCTTGTGGAGTCTGGAGAGAAGCGAAACCTTACGCTCTTATGATCTTGGTGGGGTTCGGGATCGCCGGGATGACCATCATCGGTAAGTTTGCCCTAAACGAGGGCATGAGCCCGTACACGCTCGTCGTCTACCGCCACGTCCTCGCTACCATGCTGACTGCACCCTTTGCTCTCGTACTCGAAAGGTACATTCGCATCTCCTTCAAAGCATTATCATGTCACAAGAAAAGATTTTAACGTAAATGCTCTCCTAGACCCTCTGTAATTTGATCGATTAACACTTTCACCCCCACCTGCTTTTTTTTTGTTGAGGTGAAAAAGTGAGGGAGGGTGAAAGATGATGACTGGATTTGGAGAGAAGGTAATGGTGATAGGTGAAAAAGGTTTTAGGGGTTGGTATGTCATCGGAGAGGGAAGGGAGGGGTATAATTTTCCTTTTTCTTGTATTACCTTGTTGTAGACTAACTTACACTATTGCTTCTTTGCTTGTGCTAACCCTAACAGGAATGCCAGTTGTAAGCTGACACTTGTCATCTTCCTTAAGATAATGGCATTGGGTTTAATTGGGTAATCAATCATGATCACACTAATTAGTGACTGGCTTGTTCGTTTAAGCCATATGAAGCTGCTAATTCTTCGATCGATCTTGTGCGTAGGCCGGTGATGAATCAGAATCTGTACTACCTGGGGATGAAATACACAACAGCCACCTTCACTGCGGCATTCAACAATGCCGTTCCGGCCATAACCCTCATATTTGCCTGGATCTTGAGGTTGGTTGGCCTAATGAATGAATAATATGATGCCGATCGATCCATTGGTTGAAAAGAAGTAAACACATTTGTTAATGTTCGATTTTTCCGCTTTTAAGGATGGAGAAGATGGAGTTGAGGGAACTCGGGAGCATAACCAAGCTAGTGGGAACTGCGATCTCACTGGCCGGTGCAATGGTCATTACATTGTATAAGGGTCCGGTGCTAAGAGCGGGATCCTCGAGTGGGGAGCTGCCTCACGGGCTTGAGACGGGATCGGTCCATGAGGATTGGGTGAAGGGATCCATCTCTCTCGTCCTCTGTTGCTGTGGCGGGGCTATTTTCTTGATTCTTCAAGTAATTACATATATGTTCATGTTAGAATATATATATATATATATATATATATATATATATATATATATATATATATGGGAAAAGGCAGTCTAGACCCAGGTGTAGCAAAGAATGCTACACCCCAATGGTGTTTGATCACTCTAGAAGTTATAGAATTTGGTGATTTTTTGTGTTTGTTTTCTCTAGGGTAAAGGTGATCATCCTCATCAAAATTCAGCTAATTCTACAACTTCTAGGGCCATCAAATGTTCGAAGCTTTTTCGATCGTCCATTGTAACCGTTAATTTAGCTTAGCACATTTGATGACTCTAGAAGTTTTTGTATTTGCTGATTTTTGGTGAGGATGATCATCTTACCCTAGAGAGCACATCCACCAAAAACCATCAAATTCTAAAACTTATGGGGGATCAAACACTATTGGGGTGTGACGGGTGTAGCATTCTTTGCTACACCTGGATGCAGGGTCCTTGCCCCCCTTGCCCCCCCCCCCCCCCCCTCCCTCTCTCTCTCTCTCTCTCCTCTCTCTCTCTCTCTCTCTCTCTCTCTATATATATATATATATATATATATATATATATATATTGAGAGAGAGAGAGAGAGAGAGAGAGAGAGAGAGAGAGAGAGAGAGAGAGAGAGAGAGAGCTGTGAGCTGCCGGTTTAGAAAGTGCGCTGCGGGTATTTTGACCCCCGTAGGAGTTTTGGAATTTGATGAAATTTGGTGAGGGTGTTGTCTAGGATAAGATGATCATCCTCACCAATTTTCATCATATTCCAAAACTTCTAGGGGGGTCAAATGGTCGAAGCAAAATCTGCTGTCCGCAGTCACCGTTAAAATCTGCAGATTTTGCTTCGACCATTTGACCCCCCTAAAAGTTTTGGAATTTGATGAAAATTGATGAGTATGATCATCTTACCCTAGACAACACCCTCACCAAATTTCATCAAATTCCAAAATTCTAGGGGGGTCAAAATACCCGCAGCTCATTTTCCCCTACCGCAGCTCACAGCTCATTTTGTCCTACCGCAGCTCACAACTGAACGTATTAGCCCCCTCTCTCTCTCTCTCTCTCTCTCTCTCTCTCTCTCTCTCTATATATATATATATATATATATATATATATATATATATATATAATATATATTATAAGACAGTGAATAATTAAAAGGTTTTCCTTTTTTTTTTTTTCCTCGATCACAGGCAAAGGTATTAAGGGAGTATCCTTCACAGCTCAAACTTGTAACCTTGATATGCCTCACGGGCGCGGTGCAGGGCACAGTGGTCGCCCTTGTGATGGAGCGCGGTAGCACGGCAGCTTGGTCTATCGGCTGGGATGTGAAGCTCCTTTGCATAGTTTACGCGGTAAATAAACTTCATCTAAAATAAAAATCAAATGATTACAAAACAAAAGGCTTTTATAGTTCCCAAAATGCACTCAAATTCTGTGGGATGACATTCATATATATGTTCGGATGATGTGCAGGCTGTTGTTGGTTCAGGTCTTGTGTACTGCTTTCAAGGATCTGTGACGAAGCAAAAGGGGCCGGTCTTCGTCGCGGCTTTTAGCCCCCTAAGCATGATCATCGTGGCGATAGCCGGATTGTTTTTCTTAGCGGAGGACTTGACTGTGGGCATGTAAGAACCTTCCCCTCATTTCTATGATCCATCTCGCACTGTTAGTTTCTTCGCTAAGCAGTGGATTCCTGATTGCATGCAGGCTGATAGGAGCAATTCTCATAATTTTTGGGCTATATATGTTGGTGTGGGGGAAGAGCAGGGATGGAACAGAGGCACCCCATGATCAGAAAACACAGCAGTCTGTGCCTGAAGTTTCCATTAGTGAATAGTTAGTTTATAAAGAAGACGATAGCTAGCTTTGTTAGTCAGTCACATACACATATTCCTTTGGAGTTATCAAATTAGATTTGCTCACTCCTGTAGTCTTTTAATTATATTTTAAATCTTATGATGATAATAAGTACCTTATTGCCTAATTGTAACAGTATATTCCTGTAGTCTTTTTAATTATATTTTCTTATGATTATAATCAGTACCTTATTGCCACCAAGGTTTCATTGTGGTTTTCAAACTCTAATCATGAAGCACTTAAGACAACATAATTTAAAATTTTCATTAGACTTCCAAACAACCAACGAACGAAAAGATCACGTGAATTGATCCTCCTCCCATGTGTGATCATGATTCTCTATTATAAATCCTATTAAAAATCTACTATAATGATGATAAATACCCATTTAATGGTCATTTGATGTTAATTACTTCTCTCTCTCTCTCTCTTTAATCTAATAGTATCTATTAGTATCTAATCGAATCAAATAGTATAATGCTAAAATAGAAATCAAATGATTACAAAACAAAAGGCTTTTATAGTTCCCAAAATGCACTGATCAAATTCTGTGGGATGACATGCATATATATATGTATGTTCGGATGATGTGCAGGCTGTTGTTGGTTCAGGTCTCGTGTACTGCTTTCAAGGATCTATGGCGAAGCAAAAGGGGCCGGTCTTCGTCGCGGCTTTTAGTCCCCTAAGCATGATCATCATGGCGATAGTCGAATTGTTTTTCTTAGCGGAGGGCTTGACTGTGGGCATGTAAGAACCTTCCCCTCATTTCCATGATCCATCTCGCACTGTTAGTTCCTTCGCTAAGGGGTGGATTCCTGATTGCATGCAGGATGATTAAGATATCGTATGCACCAAATGGCGTGCATTAAAATATCGTATCCACCAAATGGCGTCCATCACACTCACTATTTGATTAGATTAGATACTAATAGATACTATTAAATTAAAGAGAGAGAGAGAGAGAAGTAATTAACATCAAATGATCATTAAATGCGTATTTATCATCATTATAGTAGATTTTTAATAGGATTTATGAGAGAGAATCGTGATCACACATGGGAGGAGGATAAGTTCACGAGGTCTTTTCATTCGTTGGTTGTTTAATTTGGAAGTCTAATGAAAATTTAAAATTATGTTGTCTTTAAGTGTTTCATGATTAGAGCTTGAAGACCACAATGAAACCTTGGTGGCAATAAGGTACTGATTATCATCATAAGAAAATATAATTAAAAAGACTACAGGAATATACTGTTACATGATTGTTATACCAACTAACAAAATGTTTTTTCCATTTTTAAGTCTAATGAAAATTTGAAATTAGGTGGTCTTAAGTGCTTCATGATTGGAGATTGAAGACCACAACAAAACCATGGTGGCAATAAGGTACTGATTGTCATCATAAGATCTAAGGGTGTGTTTGGCATTGGTTTTGGAGGCCTAGTTTTGCGTCAAAACTAGTTCCGCTTGCCAAGCTGATTTTGGTATAAGATTTTAATGTGTTTGGGATTCGATTAGAAAATTGGTTTTTCAAAACCAAAACCAGAAAATCATCAAAACCCAAAAGCAGAAATTTTCTGCTTTTGGGTTCTTCTTTTGGGTTCTCGAGGCAAGAAGGCATAACAATAATTAAAAGAAATTATTGTGAATAACATATATGTTGTAGAGAGAAACTATTGTAAAGAGAAAAAATTAAAACAGGAAGAATATATACATATCATATTGCAGAGATAGAAAATTATTATAGAGAGAATACTTTAGAGAAAATATACGATAGATATAAAAATAATATAGAGAGAAAATTCTAAAGAGAAGAATATAGATAGAGAGTATTAAATAAATAAATATGTAGTGAGAGAAAATATTAAAGATAAAAAAATATTATGGAGATGAAATATTATAGAGAGAGAAAATATTATAGAGAGAAAATATTGAAGAAAAAGAAAATATTGTAGAGAGAGAAAATATTATAGAAAGAGATTTTTTAGAGAGAGAAAATATTATAGAAAGATAATATTTTAGAGAAAGAATATGTTATAGAGAGTAGTTTAAATAGAAAATATTGTAGAGAGAGAAAAAAACATAGAGAGGAGAAAAATATTAATAATAGAGAGAGAAGATATCATAGAGGAAAAAAAATAGAATAGAATATTTTAGAGAAAGAAAATATTATAAAAATAGAATATTTTAGAGAGAGAAATGTTGTAGAGTGAAAACTTTGTAAAAATAGGATATTTTAGAGAGAAAAAATATTGCAGAAAGAGAATATTTTAGATAGAGAAAATATTATAGAGAGAGAATATTTTAGAAAGAAAAAATATTATAGAGAGAGAAAATATTGTAGAAAGAGAATATTTTATAGAGATAAAATATTATAAAAAGAGAATATTTTAGAGAAAGAATATATTATAAAAAGTAAAATTTAGAAAAAAATATTATAGAGAGAGAAAATAATGTAGAGGGGAGAAAAATATTAATTATAGAGTGAGAAGATACTATAGAGAGAGAAAATATTCAAGAGAGAAAATATTATAAAAAGAATATTTTAGAGAGAGAGAAAATAGTATACAAAGAGAATATTTTAGAGAGAGAAATGTTGTAGAGAGAAAACATTATAGAATATGATATTTTAGAGAGAAAATTTTATAGAAAGTGAATATTTTAGAGAGAGAAAATATTACTGAGAGAATATTTTAGAAAGAGAAAATATTGTAGTGAGAGAAAATATCATAAAGAGGAAAAAATATTATACAGGGTAAATATGGCTCCCATTTTAGTGTTATACTAGTGAGAAACCTGGGCAATGCCTGGGGAAAGAGAAAGAGAGAGAGAGAGAGTTGACAACCCAACTTGCCATTGCATGTCCAATATCCATAACCATTCATTTAAAATGACGTACCTAATGTTGTTTCAATGCCAAACATTTTATGGCATATAGACTTTTATTTTCCCAAGCACCATTCGGCCATCCATTGTATAATAATTGGTTGTGATTCGCAACTCCCACGGAATGGACTCATATGGAGTAGCTTCATTCAATCATTCGATATATAATAACTGGTAAGGATCCACACCTCTGATAGAATCGAATTTATTTGGAGGATAGCGGGCTCCACATGGCAACACCTTGGCTCCCACATAAAGATATAAAAATGTAAATTTTTTTTTTGCAAAAAAAAAATGGAATCTAACAATCTTTTCTTTTAAGAAAGAAATCTAACAATCTAAGTACATCGATCTTCACAATCCCATAGAAATCTAACAAAAAAGGGAATAGAGGAAAAATGATCTAGATCTATCATATCATAGGAGCATTGCTTCACAATCCCATAGAAATCTAGAACGATCTAAGTGTAAGAGAAGCATATCAGCCATACGCTGGAGTGGATGAAAACATCGTCGTAGTGCAAGGGTATCTGTCATAGTCAAAGGGACGGGTGGATCTCCGCACCAAATCTCCATGGCTTTTGTCACACTCTTGGGAGGAAATGAAGGAACGGAAGGTGGGTTGATCACATTTATAGAGGGATAGGAGACGCTTCTGTTCTCAGCCACCTTCTGCATGAGGGTGGAAACAAAGGGACGGAAGGTGGTCCGATAGCATTTATGATAGGATGGAGCCGTGTGAGGATTCAAAAAAGTCAGCCATTGAAATGAATCTTTATTTATTTGCATGAAATGTGAATCAAAAAAAGATGGTGCTAGTTTTCTTTCTAAATTAATGCCGTGACACATGGCCATTTATTTCGCTAATTTCTCTCTCTCTCTCTCTCTCTCTCTCTCATTTAATCTGGTGCATTTATTCAGATTTAATCAGATGCATTTTTGTCCTAAATGAATGTTGTGCCACATGACGGAAGCTCCTTGTGAGGCTTTCATTTTAGTATAGATATAGACTAGTAAGAAACCCGGGTAATGCCCGAATGTACTTGATGCACACCATTTGGTAAAGACATCGCAACTGTTCAAAGAAGTGTGAAATCTAAAGTGAGTGTGATTCACTTGTTAGAGAGAGAGAGAGATTAACATCAAATGACCATTAAGTGCCATTGAATGAAAATTTATCATCTTTATGGTAGATTTTTAAATGGATTTAAAAGAGAGCCACGTTCACACACGGAAGAACTCTAGCTCTTTAAAAGACGTCCACATGTCACAACACGAGAGAGAGGCTTCCATTTTAGTATAGATACTAGTAAAAAACCCGGGCAATGCCAAAATGTGCTTAATGCACGCCATTTGGCAAAGACGACATCGCAACTTTTCGAATAAGTGTGAAATTTGAAGTGAGTGTGATTCACTTGTTAGTGAGAGAGAGAGAGAGAGAGAGAGAGATTAACATCAAATGACCATTAAATACCATTGAATGAAAATTTATCATTTTTATGATATGTTTTTAAATGGATTTAAAAGAGAGCCGCGTTCATGCACAGAAGAAGAGTTCTATCTCTTTAAAAGACATCCACGTGTCACAACACGGAAGAGAGGCTTTCATTTTAGTATATAAATATAGAATATATAGATATGACAGCAATTTTTCATGAAATCATAAAAAATTGAGATTATAATCAATATCATATTTTAAGTGTAAGATATTTCAAAACTAGAATGAATATATAACATCTAGTCATTTGCACGCTAGGTATCACGCATCTAGAGCTAGCTATAAGGCAGGGTACTAAACATATCATGCAAACAACCATAGTGTTTAAGAGAAAACAAATAAAATGCTACGTGAAAGACCATTAGTCAAGATCAAGCAATCAAATTAGTAATTAAACAAATCCAAAATACTCTGAAATATCATATCCAAGGATGAAGACATGAATCCAAGCCCATCAAAACCTTTGATCGAAAGAAGAGATTTGGGATAGACTGAAGTTGGGCGTTGTACGCATACCACATCTCATTGACTTTTGTATGGATCAGAAATTTTATATGAATCCAATAGTAAAAAATCTTTCTTTGAACTCAGGTGCATCAAACTTTCATCAGATTAGTGGTTGCATGTTGTTTGTTAGTTTATTGGTATGCAGAAGAGCTGCACATGGCATCATTGCACCTGAGAAGGACTCATCAAACTTTCATCAGACAACCGTTGGGTGATGTCATGGGTTGCAGATGGTGATGCACAAGGTCAAAGCAAACACATTGCAAGAGGTGGTGGTGGCTTGCCTCCTTGTTATGGTTGTGGTGGAGAGAGAGAGAGAGAGAGAGAGAGAGAGAGAGAGAGAGAGAATTCGAGATGGGATCATATATGTGTAAAAGAGAGAAGGTGAAGCATCATATCATCAAATTCTCGATCTTTTAATTAGTTGTGATGGGGTTAGGTTACATATCATCAAATCCTCTTTTAATTAGTTGTGATGGGGTTCGGTTACATATCATCAAATCCACTTTTAATTAGTTGCGATGGGGTTCGGTTACAAAAGTTAAAGAAAGACAAGAGTGGGCATAATAGAAGTAAAAATAAAAATAAAAATTAGATGGCTTCTATGTTACCCATCGGCTGTTTGGTGCATCGTGTGTGAGGAATAACATCGGTCACCGGAGCAAACGAACCCTTGTGAAGCATTGCAGGTGTTTTCCCATCCTCACTATTTTGGCCTTTAATTGCCATTGGGTTCTTTTAGAAACGAAAAAGAACATTATTGACCCGCACTTAATGAATTCTTTGATGTTATACCAAATATTTTCTCTCATGGATAGCTATCAAATAACATCATGATCCCTTTATATGGTTCCACAAGGAATTATTTTTTAAAAAAATGATGGTTTGTGAAGATCACTATTTAAGGGATAATAAAAACCTTGCCATAAAATATGTCATAAAAACCTGCCATAATCTAAATAATTACAAGAGTGGACTGTGTTCACACACGGAAGAAAAATCTCTATTTTTAAAAATCACGTTGAATGTTGTGCCACATGGCGGAAGCTCCTCGTGCTTTCGTTTTAGTATAGATACTAGTAAGAAACCCGACAATGCTCGAATGTGCTTGATGCACGCCATTTGGCAAAGATGGCATCACAACTGCTCGAAGAAGTGTGAAATCTTAAGTGAGCGTGATTCACTTGTTAAAGAGAGAGAGAGAGAGAGAGAGAGAGAGAGAGAGAGAGAGAGAGATTAACATCAAATGACCATTAAATGTCATTGAATGAAAATTTATCTTTATGGTAGGTTTTTAAATGGATTTAGAAAAGAGCCGTGTTCACACACGGAGGAAGAATTCTACCTCTTTAAAAGACGTCCACATGTCACAACACGGAAGAGAGGCTTCCATTTTAGTATATATACTAGTAAGAAACCTGGGCAATGCCCAGATGAGCTTGATGCATAGCCATTTAGCACAGATGACATCACAAATGTTCGAAGAAGTATGAAATCTAAAGTGAGTGTGATTCACTTGTTAGAGAAAGAGAGAGGGAAAGAGATTAACAGCAAATGATAATTAAAAGCCATTGAATGAATGTTTTATTATCTTTATGGTAGGTTTTTAATAGGATTTAAAACTGAGCCGTGTTCACACATGGAAGAATGATTATGGTTCTTTAAAAGACATCCACGTGTCACAACATGGAAGAGAGGCTTCCGTTTTAGTAAAGTGAGTGTGATTCACTTGTTAGAGAAAGAGAGAGGGAGAGAGATTAACATCAAATGATAATATTTTGAGGGTATCAATAATATTTTGAGGGAGGTGACAATAATTCAAGGGTGGCAACAATATTTTGATGAATGTGACAATATTTTGAGGTTGGCAACAATATTTTGAGAGTGAAAAATATTTTTAATGGAGATGATAATATTTAGAGGGTGAAAGAGGATGGAGTTTGCTGGAGGCGGAGAATGGACTAAATGTCCTCTTCTTCCTTTGATCTTCTTTCTTTGATCTTCTTGATTCCCTTTCCCTCTCTATGTCTCTCTTGGATGGCTGGATCAAAAATAAAACTTGGAATTGTTAAGTATAATTAAAAAAAACTCAAGTATTGGGGGCATTTGAAAATTTTTGACAGTCACCCTCAAAATTTTGAGGACGTCGACACCCGACCAGTGAATCATAAGGCTTTGTTGGAATTCTGTGTCATTTGATTTGGAACAAAAAGAGCTATGGAGCACAATTCTCTCTCTTGCAGATGGGGGTTTCTTGCAAAGTATGGCAAAAGGGGCAGGCAAGGTCTCATGCAATGAAGAGTGCACGACATCGATCAATACCGAGGCACGGGCGCCGAGGGAGGCGGGGGCTGCGGGCACCGAGGGAGGTGGCTTTTCGATTATCGAGGGGGCTCGGAGATTTTACCGAGGGATGGTAGCGGCTCGATCGGATGGGGATCATATCGGATGGATCAGATGGCCACCGAGGGAGGCGGGGGCTGCGGGCATCGAGGGAGGCAAGGAGGAGGGGTCTCTTACCGAGGAATGGGGACGGCGGGCTGTAGGCACCCGGGGTGTAGCATCGTTGCTGCACCTCTCGCTTGTTTACCTCCCTAGAAGTTTTTAAAATTTGATGAAATTTAGTGAGGGTGTTATCTAGGGTAAGATGATCATCCTCACCAATTTTCATCAAATTCCAAAACTTATATGGGGGTCAAATGGTCGAAGCAAAATCTACAGATTATAACAATGACTGCGGATGGGTGATTTTGCTTCGACTATTTGACCCCCATAAAAGTTTTAGAATTTTGTGATTTTTTGATAGGATGATCATCTTATCCTAGATAACACCCTCACCAAATTTTAAAACTTCTATGATAGATAAACAATGCCTGAGGTACAACAACAATGCTACACCTCAGGCCCAGCCTCCCTTTTCCCTATATATATATATATATATATATATATATATATATATATATATATATATATATATATATATATATATATATATATATATATATATATATATATATATATATATATATATATATATATATATATATATATATATATATATATATATATATATATATATATATATATATATATATATAGCAAAAACCCCGTACCCGAGGGCACGCAAAAGATTTCGAGATGGTAAAAATAATTTGAGGGCGGTGGTAATATTTTCATTGGAGGTGGCAATATTTTGATTGATGACAATAATAATTCTTGAGTAATGATAATATTTTGATAGGGTGATAATATTTCAAGGGTGGCAAGAGAATATTTTGAGAGTGGTGAATATTGTTAGGGAGATCCAATAGTTTGAAAGCAGCAAAACACATTCGGCAGGAGGTGGCCAAATATGTCGACGGTGCCCACATTCGTCCGAGATATCCATTTCTAGTGAAGCGGCTATATTCTATAGTGACCACCCCTGTCGAAAATGGTCGCGACTAACGAATGTTGCCGGATTCAGTGGCGGCATGCACTTTCGTCCGCGACAGTCATTTTTTGCGGGGGCAACCACATTCAATGACATGGTGGGATTGGAAAAATACATCACTTTCCATTTATGATGGTGAACTATTTCTCAAAGAACATGGGATTTTTCCTAGTCAGCTTGTCGAGTTGTTATTCTGTCTCAGTCATCACAAAATGCCAAGTACATGTCCGTGCCAATTGGCAAGCAATGGGCGCCTTTGGTGCGACACACAGCGAAGGACTTCGGCGCAACACGGCCAAAGACATAGAGAAGTACTGCAAAAATGCAGAGAAATATATTTTGATTAGTCTTCTAGAGTAGACATAGGGACGTCAGGAGATTCCCTAAATGGTAAAATAAATTCTAGAAATTAATATTACTTTTTAAGATGGAATACATTTTGGAGAGAATTACATGTTGGGGGAATGATGGCTTATGCATGGAGCACTTGTGAATGCTTCTTAGTCGTTAAACTTCAAGTATGTAAGATGCCAGGTGATCTCTTAGTTACCATTTTATCTCTTGGATGGATATGTTGTTCATGTTGTTTGCAAAAAAAGAAAGAAAAAATTAATGAAAAACAGAGGATCATCTTTTTTTTTCCACTCCTATTGCTTACAAAAAAAAAACAGAGGATCAAAATTTTTTTTTCTCTGACTGTGCTGTCTCAGGCGCTGAGAGAGCAGAGAGAGAGAGAGAGAGAGAGAGAGAGAGAGAGAGAGAGACCCTACTTGGTGGACGGAGAACACACGTGCAGGTCTTGTGGCGAGGGGTCGTGCCTTCTGAGCGATGGTGCGGCGAAGGGCCGATGTCTTTCTGCACTGATGAATGTGGTTGAAGGGTTTGGGGTGAGTGCCATTGAAGGGAAGGAGTTGAGGCCAATGAGAGAGAGAGAGGGAGTCCCTACCTGAAATGGGGGTTGGGTTGTACATGGGTTCTCCGGAGAATAAGAAAGGAGGAAGCATGGTCGGTCGGAACTTGGCCTGAGCTGGGGAAGAAGATGGCGCTCGGGGAGGTGAAGTGATGGTGGTTGGTGGAGGGGATGATGGGTGGAGTCGGTGGTGAAGGTGCAGGGTGGTGTCGGGTGTTAGCCGATGTCAAAGAAGGTGATGAGAGGGGAGGGAAAAAGGACAGGGGAGAAATAAAGAGAGGGAAAGAGAGAGAGAGAGAGAGAGAGAGAGAGAGAGAGAGAGAGAGAGAGAGAGAGAGAGAGAGAGGTGGGTAAGGAGAGGGGGTGGGTGGAGACGGGACTCGAGTACAAAAATAAAAAAAATTGGTTGTCAGGGCATCTCCAATCCTTACTCAAATCATTACACAGATTTGAATCTAAGTAAAATTGTCTAAAAAACAGCTACAGCTCTTTACTCAGACTTATATCAAACTGAGTTTTACTCAAATTTTTCACCAAATCAAGGGACACTCAAACACCATACCAAATTCTAACGGTCAATTTCCAATGCCTTTCTATTTACAAATGTGCCATCCAATTTAGAGTTTTACTGAAATTTGAGTAAAAAATATGAGTAAAAGGGCTGAAGCGCTTGTATCAGATTGGGTTTTACACAAATTTGAGTAAGGACTGGAGTACTCGGGATCAAATTGAGTTTATACTCAAATTTAAAAATTTGATTAAGGGTTGAAGATCCTCTCAGTTGTACTCTTTTGTGCCACCTAATTGTCCTTCCATTTTTTCAATTGTATTTTTTACACAAAACCCCTCATATGATAATTAAGGGCTTTAATTTTTATCAAGTTAAAACTCAATTGAAGGGGACAAATGTAGTTTTTTTAACTATAGGAGGGTTAAGTATATTTTATCTAAACTTTAGAGGGTTAAAGTGTAATTTACCCTATTTATTTGTCAAAAAATAATAATTTTCCATACTCACAATAAAAGTAAAGTAAATGATTCAATCATGCTAGCAACCAGAAAGGCATCATCTCTACAGTCTATCCTCTGCATGTGATGCACCCACCTAGGCCTACAATCCGACCTTGACACCCAAATCAGTGTAGCACATAAAACTAAAGTATACAGTGAGTTGGGTGTCATCCAATAAAGTTCTTCAAGCCCAAATCTAGCACCAACCCAAAAGGTTGAGAGAGAGATTATCCTATTTCCATTCATGGGCACCACCCCACCACCACCTCTAGCTGTCCTCTTTCCCCTCACCACCTCAGCCACTACCACCACACCTCCTAAGAAGCAGAGCTCCTCCTAGCCCTCAAGTCCTCTCTCCAAGACCCCTTCTCCCTCTCCAACTGGGCCCCCACCACCCACCTCTGCAGCTGGACTGGCATCACCTGCTCCAACTCCTCATCACCCACCTCCCTTGATCTCCACATCTCTCACACCTCAACCGGCCCACAACCTCCTCATCCAGCCCCACGCCCTTCACCTCACACAGTGTACCTAGGGTTGGCAATGGGCCTGGATCCAACCCAGACCCGTTTGTGCTCGATCCATTTCAAAGGGGTTTGGACCTATATCCCAAACATTATATAAGGGCTTGGACTTATTGTTTCGGCCCGAAACTAAAACAGGTCGGGCCTGGGCTTGTATAGGTCCGGCCCGAACCTGGCCCACTTTCATATTTGGGATCGGGTCTACTCAACATATCTACGTATGGACTTTTTCTATTCGATTAAATAACAACGATATGTTATGGAAAATCTCAGAGTTTCTTATGGTCATTGCTAGCTTACACCACATATTATAAAATAAAAACATACAATTTTATAAAATAAAAAAATTATGTTAATAACATAGATTAATGCCAAATAAGTGCATGGAAAAAAGTTGGCCATTTAAGGCTTTTGGGCCCAGGTCCGGCTCAGACCCAACTCTTTGATACGAGCTTGGGCATGGTCTTATCTATAAAACCCGATACAGAAATGGACCAGGCTTGGGCCGAAGAAAAAAATACGGGCCTGAACCCGGGCTTGGTTGAGCTCGGCCCAAGCCTGACCCATTGCCATCCCTAAGTGTACCCACTTGGTCACCCTCACCCTCAGCACCAACCTTCTGTGGGGCAACCTCCTTGACCAAATATCCCTCCTCTCTTCTCCTCCCTCACATTCCTTAATCTCAGCAACAACCACCTCCAAGGCCAGATCGGGTGACCTAACAGCCTCGGGTATGGTGATCGGCGGCTGGAACTGTGGCGGATGGCCACACACACACCAAGAGAGACGTGGGGCAGAGGAGGGCTTAGGGTCGGGCGGCCTAACGACGTCGGGAGGCCGACTGGGCCGAGCTTCGGCAAGAGAGAGAGAGAGAGAGATGGAGGCAGACGGGGTTGAGGTCGGCGGGGTTGCTGGTCACCGGCGACGACCCAGACCCCGCCGACGAAGGAAGAGCACACTCCGGCGACGGCAATCCCCTGCTCCGGCAGCCTAACCACCTGGAACCAAGAGAAGAAAAAAATCAAAAGTTGAGAGAGAGAGAGGGAGAGAGTGATCGTCGAGGACTCTGATCTCGCCGGTGACGACTCTGACACTCGGGCGACGGCAATCACTGCACAGGACGAAAGGGGCTATGGCGGCGCCAGATCCGCCGGGGCCGACTGCGGGCTGGCGGCGATCAGTACGCAGGACGAAAAGGGGGGGGGGGGTCGGGGCCGGGGAGGAGAGAGATAGAGGTAGACGGGGTTGAGGTCGGCGGGGTTGAACTGGTCACCGGCGACGACCCAGACCCCGCCAGCGAAGGAAGAACATTGCAGAGAGAGAGGGAGAGAGAGAGAGAGAGAGAGAGAGAGAGAGAGAGAGAGAGAGACGGCAAGCACCTGCTCTGGCGGCGATACTCCGGCGACAGCAAGCCCCTGCTCCGGCGGCCTCGGGATGAAAACGGCTACAGCGGTGCCGGATCCGCCGGGCCGACTGCAGGGTGGCGGCGATCTCTGCGTAGGACGAAAAAGGGGGGGAGATCGGGGGCGGGGCCGGGGCCGGCCAATCAAGCCCCAAGCCCGTAAAGAAGGGGGTGGGGGGGTTCTCTCTTACAGCAACGAAGGGGAGGGGGGACTCTCTCTTGCAGCACAGAAGGGGAGGAGGTACAATTTTCCATGGGAGGCTGACGATTATGGAGGGAGGCTCATGATTTCCGAGGAGGCGCGGGCGGCTCTCTCTCTCTCCTCTCATCTCAGCCATCTCACAAAACCTTTTACCTCCGTCCGATTATCTCTCTTCTCTTCCCTCCGTCCGATTCTCTCTCAGGAAAATATTTCCCTCCGCCTGAAGTAAAAGGGAGAGAATAATATTATTATTTAAGGAGGAGAGAGAAAAGAGGAAGAAAAAGAGAGATGATCCTAGCAGACTTGGTTCAGATCAGATGGATCAGATTAGGAGTGCTGATTTAAGAGAAATGGGGATGTGTTGGGGTACTTTAAGAGAGGATTTATGAGGCTGAGTGGCATTTAAGAGAGATGGTGAGTGGGATTCTTGGTTGGGGCTAGGAAACGGACGACTGTGATGGAGTTTCCTTGTTTATCCCCCTCCTTTCTATAAATCTCAGCCGCTCCTTTGTCTCAGTTCATTTGTCCCCCCCACAACCGTTGTCCCTTATTATATAACTAGTAAAAACCCCGTGCCCAAGGGCACGAAAATACTTTTGAGGATGACAAAAAATATTTTGAGGACGGTGATAATATTTAGAGGGTGGCGGCAATATTTTGAGGGTAACAGTAATAATTCATGAGCAACAATATTATTTCGTGAGAATGGGAGGTCATAATATTTCGAGGGTGGCAACGGAACATTTCAAGAGCAGTAACTATATTATTAGGGAGTCCAATAATTCGAGGGTGGCAACAGAATCCTGACGGCTGCCGATCCCACTTAGCCCGACCGCCATGCAAACTAATGATTGTGGTGAGGTTTTAACTCGGAACCCCTCATTTTCTAAATCGGCAACTCACAACTCACTGTAACATTCCTCTCTCTCTCTCTCTCTCTCTCTCTCTCTCTATATATATATATATATATATATATATATATATATATATACCCCTAAATGAACTGACCCAAAGCCTCACCCATGCTCTGGTGGCTTTCGACTACAGCCAACTGATTTCAGCCCCGACCGACATGCAAACGATAACTATAAAGGTATAACCTGTAGACGACTCGACCCCAGACCTTACACATGCTTTGGTGGTAATCGACGGTCGTAAGTTGATTTTAAGCCTGACCGGCATTTAAACAAATGACTGTGTGGGGACACAGCAGGCGCGCACGTGAGCAAGAAAGAGAGAGAGAAAGAGCGCACAGGGGGGGCGCACGACAGGTGCGAGAGAGCAAGGGGGTGCACAGTGGGAGAGAGAAAGAGCAAGAGTTGAGGGGGGGCGCACAACAGGAGAGAGAGATCAGGAGAGAGAGATCAGGAGAGAGATAGATTTCCAAGAGAGAGAGAGAGAGAGAGAGAGATCAGGAGAGAGAGAGTGTGAGAGAGCAAAATCGGGAGAGTGATTCGAGAGAGGGAGATTAAATCGGGAGAGAGAGAGAGAGAGAGTTGAGGTCGCAGTGCTTTTGTGCCTCGAATAACAATATTTTATTTGTATTTTTTACATAAAACCCCTTCTAGAATAACTATATTTTCCTCCTGTACAGGTGAATCACTCTTACCGTATTCCTTATAATAAAACCCCTTTTAGAAACTGACGATTGTGATCAAGTCTCTCTGTTTATCCCACTTCTCTTAGCAAATCTCAACCGCTCTTTGTCTTAGTTCATTTGTCCCCCCGACAGTCGTTGTCCTTAATTATATGTAGGGGTGGCAATCGAGAGAGAGAGAGAGAGAGAGAGAGAGAGAGAGAGAGAGAAATGATAAAGCTGTCCGATGCACCGTTGCGCGATGCACATGTTGCATGCATCGCACGCACGCAGCGATGCATCTGACGGCTGCAGTGCGATCACTGCTGTGGCGTCATATTATCCGTGCCCACCTACCTGTTCGTTGGAAGGGGGACAACACGATTTTAATGGATCAGACGTTGGAGCCACACCGTATATACAGAGAGAGAGAGAAATGAGAAAGTCGTCTGATGCACCGTTGCTTGCGTGCGATGCACACGCTGCATGCATCGCACGCAGCGATGCAACGGACAGCTGCGCTGCGATCACAGGTGGGGCGTGGGCCCTATAGTATTCGTGCCCACCGGATGGCTGCGCTGCAATCACGGGTGGGGCGTCGGCCCTTCGTCCCACCTACCTGTTCGTTGGAGGGGGGATCATACGGTTTTAATGGATCCGACTGTGGAGCCACACCGTTCCGTGCGTCCTACGGCTGGCATTTAATCACATGGCTATGCTATCAAGTCGTTGGCATACAACGGGATAACTCCTCCAGGG